>JAVRRP010000040.1:0-38969 GCA_036872775.1 Oleoguttula sp. CCFEE 5521
GGCGGAGGTGCTGGCAGTGGCGCAGCAGCAGGTGGCGATGAGTATGCAATCCCATATGGACAACAGACAGGAGCAACGAAGTACGCACCAATGCAGCCAATACCGCCGACGAAGATCACGAAGAAGAACTTCACTCCACTGAACCCAACCAGCGCTGTGGTCATTGCGAGGACGAACTTGCCACCTGCGCAGAGCATCCTCACGACTCTGACGCAGAGTCAGACGTTCAGCGTGGTGAGCGTGGAGAATACGGTAAGGCTTGATATGCTTATGAGCGCCCCCATGTATGAATCAGGCTGACATGTTACAGGCTGCTCCTGTCGCCGGACCTACTGGCGACATGGCGAAGTTCTTGAACCGGTGGAAGGACTGAGTCAGTTTTGTTGGGGCTGCAATGGGTACATACAGGCATATAGTGGCGTCGTGGTGGTTTCGCACGCGTTCGGGCTTCAAGCCGAGATCTTCGCAGAAGCTGGAGATGGGCAGGCTACGTGTATTGACTTTCAAGCTTGTATCATATTATGCTATCGCTCACAAGTGCTCTCGCTCCGAGTCGCTGAGACTGATCCAGCGTTGGTGACCAGCCACTCATCGCCGTTGTGAACAGCAATAATTGAATGTTCGCTTATTGTCGGCTTTCGCTGCACCCCATACTTCAACTACAACAATGCTTATCATTCGGGGTGTAGAATTCACAGACTGTTTGCAAGCGTAAAATAAAACACACAATGCCAAAAACGATAGCTAACCCAAGATTGCCCCCGCCGCCCCCGGGCAAATACCCTGCGAAAGCTCACGCGAAACGGGTAGCAAAGTACATTGCCGACAATGGAGGACCGACTGGAGGAGTGATATGGCTCGAAGGAAGACGGACAGCCATGGTGGAGGTAGGTTTGCTAATGTGTGTAATCCATTGAATGATCTTGTATTAACAGGCACAGGACGATGATCAAGCAATGCACTTCCGCCAACGCCGCCACTTCTTCTACCTCACAGGCTGCGATCTCCCAGATTGCTACTTCGCCTACGATATAGCCGCAGACACATCGACCCTATGGATCCCACCAGTAGACCCTGAATCCGTCATGTGGGCTGGCATGCCGCTACTCCCAGACCAGGCCCTGGCGAACTTCGATATCGACAACGTGAAGACGACCGACGACCTCAAATCTGACAACTTCGCCATCGGTCTGCTCAGAAAGGAGAACAAAGCTCTGCTAGTCATAGAAGATCGTGCGGATCTCGCCATCTTTTCATCCCCAAACACCTACGCTCACCCGACCATCGAGACAACACTCCTTCGGCCGGCTATAGAGAACTGCCGGGTAGTGAAAGACGAATACGAAATCGCTCTGATCCGTCACGCCAACATCATCTCCTCGTACGCTCACGAGCAAGTTCTCGCATCCGTTCACGCTGCCTCCAACGAGCGCGAGCTCAACGCGGTATTCGTGATGCACTGTCATGCCAACGGCTGCCGTGAGCAAGCATACGGCTGTATCTGCGCGTCTGGCCCTCATGCAAGCACATTGCATTACGTGCACAATGATGACAGTCTGCACGGGAAGCTGAACTTGTTGCTAGATGCTGGAGGCGAGTATAGCTGCTACTGCGCTGACATCACCCGAACTTTCCCGCTCAATGGCCGGTTCACGGAAGAAAGCAAGGAGATCTACACCCTCGTGCTGAAGATGCAGTCTGAAGCCATGAGTCTCATCAAAGCTGGCGTGAGGTGGGAAGACTGCCACATGCTCGCCCATCGCGTCGCTGCCGAAGGTCTGCAGAAGCTCGGGATCTTGGACCAAAAGTTGAGCATCGACGACATTCTGAAATCGCAGATCACAACGCGCTTCTTTCCTCACGGCCTCGGTCACTATCTTGGCATGGACACACACGACACAGGCGGCAACGCGAATTACTCCGACCCAGATCCGTACCTTGCGTACCTCCGAGTCCGCGGCACTGTGCCGGCCTGTGCGGTAATCACAAATGAGCCGGGAATCTATTTTAGGGAGTTTCCGCTCCGGCAGGAGTTGGCTGATGGGAAGTGGAAAAGCGTTGTGGACGAGAGTGTGCTGGAGAGATATTGGACCGTTGGGGGTGTGAGGATCGAAGACGACATACTGGTCACGGAAAGTGGGTATGAGAACTTGACGACTGTCAGTAGTAGTCTGGAGGCTGTGGAGGGGATGGTGAATGGTGTGTGAGTGGAGTATCTAAGCAGATGTAACGAAGACTTCAGTGACCAACAGGCCTACCCGCTCAGTCTCTACTCATGTGATGACATCAACATCACGAGTGGGATAGACGTGATGAAGACTGACGAACAGTGAAATCCGCTATGCTGTAGCCATAGGTGGTCCTCGCACTAGCCGACCATGCTATCAACTCGGACGCTGATATACTATGCCGGTGCAACGCAGTGGCACGAGATCGTATACGCCATCGCCTGTAACGGTCTGCTGGTGTTGGATCTAATTACGTCCGAGATTGGCTTGTCTAGTGAGCTTCCGACGATTTCTACTAAGTGAGCCCCACGCGCTCTTTGTGCCGCTGATACTAGATAGCTGCACATCGGGATTCCACGGTTTGCCTTGTGCCTTCTGGCGCGGCACTCGATAAATAGCATCCGCCATCTTCGCAACTTGCGCCATTTCAGCAACATCATGAACTCGTACGATATCTGCGCCGGCACTCACAGCGGTGGCCACTGTGGTTGCGGTGCCCATGATCCGATCCTTGGGGTCCTTCACGCCCGTCACCGAGCCGATAAAGCCCTTGCGGCTACTCCCCAAGAGCATCGGAAAGCGACTCAAGCGACTACCCAAACCGCAGTTGTAATCGGGAGTATTCGTACCCCATATCTGACGTAGACTGAGCTGCCTCAGGATATCGATGTTTTGCTCATGAGTCTTGGCGAATCCTATACCCGGATCGATAATGATGCGCCATTTGCGAATCCCTGTGGCTATTGCAACATCAATCCTGTCCTGGAGTTCCGCTCGGACGCCGGCCAGCAATCCGTCCGGGTAAGTGCAGTGCTCGGGACTTGACATTGTGGCGGGAGTGCCGCGCATATGCATCATGATATAGGTGCAGCCGAGCTTTGCCACAGTCTTGAGCATGAGCGGATCCAATGTACCAGCAGAGATGTCGTTGATAATATGTGCTCCTGCAGCGACGGCGGCTTTTGCAACGGCAGCACGATAGGTGTCGACAGAAATAGCTATGTCTTGTGCCTCGGGAAGGCTTCTGATGGCTGCGATAGCTGGTAGCACGCGACTCATCTCCTCTTCACTTGTCACGTCGGGCGCATCCGGACGGGAGGATTGACCGCCAACGTCGATGATGGTGGCTCCGGCCGCAATGTGAGCAGCAGCTACCTGTTTGATGTGGGCAACATTGGTAGCTTCATGAGTGCCACCGTCTGAGAATGAGTCCGGCGTGGTATTGAGTATCGACATGACAAGCGTTCTTCGGTCGGCTTTCGTTCTGTGAACGAACATCCGATCCGGTAGCAGCGGCGTCACACTGTCCATCGATGACATAGTCGCGTCAAGTCCGTGCAGCAAACGATCGGGAGTATTGCGTATTCCGGGCAACTGCAGATTAGTCATCGTCCTCAGACTGGAGCGAGGTCAGCAAGATCTTTGGGAAATCATGACAGACAGCTTACTCCAAGAGCGGCCTAAGCACAAATGCACGCTCATGCATCAGCGCATGGGGTATGGTAAGGCGTTCCGTCGACATAACCTCGTCTCCAAAGAGGAGGATGTCAAGATCTATGTTGCGTGGACCCTTTTCGATAAGCTTGACTCGACCATGACCTCGCTCAATAGCTTGTAGCCGGTCGAGTAGATCCATAGGAGAAAGCCTCGTCTCAATCTGATTGTGGTCAGCGTGTGCAAATTTTGAACATCACTACGCTGGAGATCATACCTCGCATGCGCCGTTAATGAAGCGATCTTGGTCCTCAACGTACATTGGCTCACTTTCGTAGAGGCAGCTTGTGTCGACGATGCGCATATCTGGATCTTCGTCAATAGCGCGGCATGCTTTCTCGATCTCCCCTATTCGATCGCCTATGTTGCTGCCCAGAGCGATGACCACGCCGCGCTTCCATTGCGCAACTGTGCTATTCACCCCATGCAGTGTGTCGTCAGAAAGCTCTTCAGCAGACCCAACCACCTGGCCATCGTGGTGCTGCACTGACGCATTCATGTCGTCCGAATCAAGGGGTCGGGTGCGATGTATCGAGACACCGTCCTCTGCGCGCGATCGTGCAGATCTCTCTCGAAAATCGGTGCCGGCATCGGACTGTGGTGAATCAGGGACCATGGCCATGTCTGCAGGATCGGATCCCGCGGCAGCACATCCGAGAGACCCGAGGGCAGCTAGCGACACTGCGGCGCCCGACTCCCGAAGTTGAAGGGCTTCCTGGGCTCCGTGACTCGTGGTTTGACCTGATATGGCACGCTTTGCTGACGCTACCAAAGCTGGCCGCTCCACATGCGTCACCGGATGGTACATTCTTGTGGTAGCCTGTACTTCAGACCATGGGACTGTAGCCCAGAGGAACGGGCTTTTAGCTGCGCCTTGCGCAACCGTGTCCGCGAATGATTGGGCGTCTTCGAAGACCCTGCCGTCCACAAGCGGTCTCAAGGTTTGCTTGATGCTATACACCGTCTTCAAATACTCCCCGCTGGCGTTTGTGATGTCGGGACCGGAGTTGGCAAGTAGCGATGGACTGAATAGTGTGATAATGATGCTGGTCTCCTGCAGCGTTCCGTCGGCGTGCCCTTTCAGGCCTGTGCTGAATAATCTTCGGAAGGGGATGAAGAATCTCAGCTGTCCGACTTGGTGGCCTTGAACAGCCTTGATGGTCAGCTGTGCATTAACGCAGCCATAGTCTTTCGAGAGCCCTTCCGAAGACAGACTGGTTATGTCAAGAGTCATGCCCAGAGCAATCCGCTGCAGCAACGGTGTCGTATGGCATAGCTCTACGCAAAGAGAGGATAGAGTGGACGCGGTCAATGAGGGCATCAGCGTGATACCCTTGATCAGATTTGCCGCGCTGACACTACCGACATGCGTCATGTCTGTACCTCTTCTGCCGACAACATTATAAAATCTCGGTCGTAACTCGCTACTTCTCCATACTTCGATACTAGATGGTTGTTAGCCATGTCTTCCAAAGCGAGCTTGCTGAGACGAGGTACGTACGCGTCTCTTAGACGATAGGCCCGTGTGGACACAGATGAAGCATTTTGCTCCAGATAGTAGTGCGGCTCAGAGCAAGTCACAGAGTTCGGCACGTCCATGATGCGCCCTAACCCATCACCCGTCATCGTTTTGCTTTTGAGACCTGGTGGATCTTGCTCCTGATGCTGATGTCTGACCTGGCGCAAGCTCATTTCTGAGAACTTTCTCGTTACTGCCACAGTACTGCTGGAGACTACGACCCTCCAGTCGCGGGTGGTAAGTGACAAGCCAGTGAGCTCCAGCCCAGGCGTAAGCTCGCGTACAGTCTCTAAGACACTCTGAGCTAAAAGTGTGGGCACTTTCGCGGCGTCGTCAAACGTAACGTGATCCGTAATTTGCTCGAGCGTTGTCCTGATAACCTCTGCGACCTGCATCACGCGCTCGTTGAGTGAGAGCTCTCTCGAATCATAGCTCAGACTTCGATGGCGTTGGGGCAATCTCAGGAACAATTCGATCCGTTCGATCCGCAGATCAGCCGCGCTATCCTTGTCCATTAAGATCGAGTAGGAGCTGTGCACAGGGACCGCCAGCACGAGCGACCAGGAATCTTGTGTTTCAGGGCTATGGCGACACAGTGTAATTGTTGTGAGAGCCGACTTTGGCCCCATGATCTGGAACGTGATGGCGAATCGCAAGGGCAGAAGCACCGGATATCGCGCTGAGATGTCGTCAACGCACGCTTCAATCGCGGCAATTCCACGTAGTGACGAAGTGCTGAGAAGTCGGCCAAGTACAACAGGAAGATCAGCCGCGACACCAGCGTAGAAGTTCTCCAGGCTGGGATGCCCGTGGTGTATTGAGACTTCGATCTGCTTCGCTCCAAGTCGGTGCTCAACATCCGACGATCTTCAGATGGTCAGCAAAGTGCATATTTGGATTCTCGCGCTAACTTACAGGTTTGCTTTCGCGGTGCAGATCTTGAGACAGTGAGCAGAAGACTCGGTCTCGGTGTAGGTCTTGTGCACGGCTATCCTGGCTCGAGATCCAGATTGAAGCACAACGCTGCTTCCTCGCAGCGACACGCACTTGGATAACTGACTGCTTCGGAAGACAGACTCTATGGCAGTGCTCGCAGCTTCTAAAATTTCGGTGGGCGTGGCGAACGTGCACCTGGCGATCGTAAGTAAGATGCCTTCACGAATGGCATCGTTATGCTGCTGCATCGTGCCTTGGACGCGGCTCTCTCGAATAATGTCTGGTCCGGCCGGCGCTCCGGGTACCGTTCGGTCCGGAATATGAAGGGATCCTTCGATGGAGAAGACCAAATCTAGGGCGCCGCGGTGAGTCGAAGGTAGTCCATGGATCAGACAGAGCCCATCAATCGCAAAACTACCCGAAGCGAGGTCTACAAAGGGTCTTGCGCATTGCTTGACATTGCCGCTCTCAACACAGAGGCGAATACCCAGACACCAGCCTCGGCCAAGGCGCTGCTCGTAGGTTGGACGATGGGACGCGACTGATAGCTTGGGTAGTTGGCGGTCATTGCGTCTAAAGATTTGAAGGAACACATCTTTGGGAGCCGGCATGAGATCCAAGATGCGCCATGCCGCAAGGTACAGCGTATTCAGGCGAGAATGGACGTCGTTTCCTGTCCATCGAAGATCACGAGCTGTGAGAGCTGACTGGATATCGACGAGCTTGGGAAGTTCGTTCATGGGCTCTCTCGAGTATAATTTCGCACCATAAGCACCCGCACCAAGTAGACGAGCGATGTTTGATGATGCGCTGCAAGTAGTAAGCAGATGTATGGTAAAGGGCTGAGGGGCAGGATTACCTCGGGAGGTCCAACATGCCGGTGGTGAACTTGTGGGAGGGTACTTCAGGGCGTAAATGTTGCCAATGGGAATCGCTTGTCGAGATCGGAGGCAGAGTTCGCTGCGGTAATCTCCATTGCTGTGGTTCATGAGCAGGTTCGGCAATCCTTTGAGGAGTGACTCGCGATCGAACTAATTGACGAGGAGCAGTGCGACCACTTCGTCGTATCGCTCGAGCTTGTAGCATCGTGCCGGGTCCTCCGTCTAGTCCGCACTGTCGAATTCCCAGGTGATCTGGGCCAAGATAGAATATGCCGCAGCTCCATATTCAAGACGGGCTAACAATGCGAATAGTCGACTCTGATTCTCTCGGCGGTATAACAGGCATCGAATCACTTATCTGCGCTTCTTATAGGAGATGTGTGTTGAATCGCGTGGAGTCGAAGACTAGAGTTCGACCTATGAGCGGCCTGGTCCGGGAATGGCTAGCCCGATCGAGATCTGCTGTGAGCCATACCATTTCCCGGACTACGAGTCTACTCATATCGCACTCTCCCGAATACGCTGATAAGTCGTTGGTAGGCCGTGGCGATATCGTCGACGATGCAGCGCAACGACCAACACCCGTCATAGTGCCTACAGCATACTCCACGAGGCAAGTCCCAGCCCAAGGCAAACAGCGAGTCATGAAATCCTCTACCTTTCGCATCGCCACCAACATCTTCCGACTGCGCATCCTTCACACATCTTGGCGACGATGCTACACCACTCCATCATGCCAAGCGCTGCGCCAACCGCGCCCAAACTCACAAGATCCTTCGCGGCTCAAGGCTTTCTGGCATTGGGAGGTATTCGGAACATATGAAGCGTTGCGACTGCAAGGTACTGTGCTTCTCATTTTACGCTCTTTCGTGTCTTTTTGCACCTCACTTCATATCTCACAAGCATTGTCTGTAAGCGCTACTACGAGAAAACTTTCGCCCAAAGATCAAGGACTACCATCACCATCATGCTTTCATCATTCCCTTCTACCCGTACGCAGACTCACTGGCGCGGCATAACGAATCCCGCTATCTGGCTGCTGCTGTGTCTTACGAGCACTATCATAACGCTCATAATCACGATCATCATCAACGTCACGGTGGTGCAAGATGGCAGCAACGACTACAGCTACGAGTATGTACTCCAATGACGGACTGCGGAACAACTGCCTGGCAGTTCTGACTTCATTGCAGCACCGGCAAGTCAACGATGTTGCCAATCCCAGTCTTCGCCACCATCTGGACCGCAATTGATCTAGTCGTCTGCCGCTTCGCGCTCCTGTCCCCGATTCATGCCCTCGTCATGTCCTTGATACTGGCCCTCGGCTACGTCGTCACTGCAGCGATAACAATCGCTATGTACGAGTACGTTATGCCTCAGATTGTGGGGACGAAAACTTTTCAGCACTTAGGCTAATCAAACCTGCAGGTGGGATACAGATGGGTCCTGGGCGCCAGGTGTACCTATGCTGTTCACCTTCTTGCTGTAAGTCTGCTGTAAGCTCAGTCGGGGAGCCTGGCTCGTGCGGCTAATTCGAGGGGCAGGTACACGATTTACATGAGCTATGCAGCCCGTGCCATCCATGCTGGGAAGAAGATATCGAAGTCGAATCAGCGCATGTCGAATCTGCAAGGTGATGCTTGAGGAGTGAGCACCGGTGAAAGAGGTGGGAGTGGTAATGTGTAACGAGTGGATCAAGATGTCGATACAGTCGCTACGAAGGTAATCACGAATAGCAAGTAGTAAGGTCTAATGTATACTGAACCCTGAGTCAATGTCGGCGCCATAACGCGTGAAACGCACTTCACGCACCAGTACAAATGGGAAGATCGAACAGAAGACTTGCTGAACATGATGGACAGCCACTGTCGTGACTAAATGTCTACAGCTTGCTCTTCCCCACAACAGCACTCGAGCTGTCTGAGATAACCTTCACGGCATCCCCAACCATCTCATCAATGATAGCTTTTGCGCTCTTCCTTTCGTTCACCAAAGCAGCGACCTTGCCCATTAAGAACGGCCTCGCGTTGTCCATCGTGTCATCGTCAACGTCATCGCCCATCTTCTCGAGGTCGTGCTCGACGGGAATTATGCCTTTGGCGGTGAGTTCCTTGATCTCGGCTTGGCGGTTGACCTCCCAATCGTTCACATAGGGGTTGTTGCGAATGCGAAGTGGGCGGCCGGTGAAGATGATAGTGCGGATGTTGTCGTCGAAGCCGGAGGTACGGACGGCTTCTTGGTGGGCTTTGGGTGCTCCGGCTTCCTGTGTAGTTGTCAGCATGGGAGTAGGTTGGTAGACAGTGGCGAACGAACCTCGGACAAGATAAAGCGGGTGCCGATCCATACAGCCGTTGCTCCCAGTGCGAGCGCAGCGGCAAGCGATTGCCCATTGTACAAGCCACCTGCAGCTACGACTTGGATCTGGTGTCCAAGCCCAGACTTCTTGCCTTTGACCAACGCAGCCACGGCTGGGATCAAGACCGTCGTGGGAACATCACCAGTGTGGCCTCCACCCTCACCACCCTGGGCGCAGATAAGATCGACGCCAAGGTCGAGGCACTTCTGGACGTGCTTGGGGTGACCGATCATGTTCATGTAGAGAATGCCGGCACCGTGGAGGCGATCGACAACGTGCTTAGGTGGCACACCGACGGCGGAGACGAATAGCTTGGCGCCGGAGTCGATGATGATCGAGACGAGCTCGTCGAGCTTGCCCTTAGTGTAGTCGTAGCTAGTACTGTCAGCGTCTGTCTTCCTCCGACGAGACCGACAGCTCGCTTACTTTGTCTTCCTCGCACTACCACCAACTTGCGGAAGCAGCAGATCGACACCAAATGGTGCATTCTTCTCCTTCAAGAAGCTCTTGAGCTCGGCGATCTGCTCACGGAGCATGTCCGGAGTGTAGCCAACACCTCCGATCACACCAATGCCGCCGGCGTTCGAGACGGCTGCTGCGAGCTTCGGGCCTGCAGCAACGTTCATGCCAGCAAGCATGATTGGGTGATTGATCTTCAGGAGATCTGTGGTAGTCGTACGGATTTGCTCTGTTGCCTCGTAAGCCTACTGTTCGTCATGTTGGTTTTCACTACACCTACGTGGGGACGCCATGTTCGCGGTAGTGCTGGGAGGGTTCGGTGGATGATGCTGCTGTCGGATGCTGGTGGAGAGTGGATGTAGAGGGTATGAGGAGGACAGTAACGTGAATCTACACCTGCTGACACTGATCGTCTAGCATACGAGGAGGAGTCGCCCTACTTCACTCGCATACATCCACAGCCTCGGCTCATGACACCGAGGTAGCGCACAGTTCATGTTCACAAACGAGCTCGTGACTTCGTGGGGTGTTCGCGTAGTGATCTTATGTAAGGTATCTCTCGACGACAGCACAGCACGGAGGCTAACAGCCCTTTCATCCACGGAGGAGTTAAGGACTTGCCAAAGGGCTTGAGCCGATTGTGCCAGCTGTCGGAATCAGCAACGACATCCTACAAACCCATATCTGAGCGCGGCAGCTCCTGCTTACCTTGCCTCTCCAACAATTCACGACTTGAGCATTTGGTCTCACTCCTGCTACCACACCCGTTATCAAGCTAAGTTACAACTTCAGTAAGAACCTGCGCACGACTATCGAAGCCCGCGATGTCCATCTGGCAGTCCTATCGCAACCTTTCGATGCGTACACGCCTGATCGTAGGCTGTGGCATCATGGCCTACGCTGGGTTTGGGTTGCTGGCATCTGACAAGGCCGAGCAGGTCTTGGGCTATGTACCAACAGATGAGGACAAGAGACGCTTACGCGAGAGTCTGCCGAAGGTTGTGACCGTGGAGAAAGAATCCTGATTTTGCGACATTGAGCAGATGCGCGAAACTTGCCCGTGTTCCGAGAATGTGACCAGAAGCACCGTGTGGTGTATGGGTGGTTTGATAGCTCGAAAGAAAGGGCTGGCAAACACCAGGACTCTTGCAAGCTGGGCAAAAGTCTCCTGGGTCTGCCATGCGGCTACGACAGACTTTCACTTCAAATGACTTTCACCATGCTTCTACCTCTAGAGATGTCGCGCAAGACTCAGGCAGCACTATCGGCACAAAAGACTTCCTTGTTATGAAGGTGTCATTGAGCAAGCTCGACTGCTGTTGTCTACAGACTTACTCGCCGGCCAACCTGCTCCTTCCCATAGCAATCTGGTATGGACAGTGACAGCTCCAACGCACCATCAGCATCCGGCACGCCTGGAAAAGTCGCACTCGCAAATACTGCAGACGGTCCTCCTGCGCCTCAAAAAGTCACACATATATCACGCGAGAAAGTGGCAGAGAGCAGCACATTGCGACCAGGTGACCAGCGCAATGACGCACAGTCTGAGGGCAGTGCAGCTATAACGCCGCCGATGTCTGGGATTGAGCGAGTCACTCGGGCACTCCTGAACACACTTAGCGAGACGGCTGCTATGATCCCAGAAACGCGTCCATCTTGTGTACCAGGCACGGCACTACAAGCTAGTACCAGTACTGGTTCCAACAATCTCGCCACGCTGGCAGATGCTGCTGCGACGGGGGCACGCATCTCTGCCACTGGAAGCACCGAGCAGGCTGCTCCGCAAGACAATGCTGCTGGCGTGACTCCCGAGCTTTTTGGCATGTTGATCGGCTATGGATACAACATCCGTCAATCATGGGCCGTCGCCAATGGCACCCGGGCGCAAATAGATGCAAATGCAGAGGCCTTTGGTAGAGAGCTTGAGGAGCTTCGAAACCGGTTCAACATGCTAGAAATGCAGTTCGACCACCCCGACAACCAGATCAGCGAGAAGTCAGGTGAAGACGACAAGGCTGGGCCCTCCACTACTAAGCTGTCACCCACCACGAAGCCAAGCAGTAGCGCATCCCGGAGCGAGAAGGAACAATGGAAACAATATGTCATGAAGCTTGTGGGTGACCTCAACGACATTATTGACACCCAGCGGCCAGTCGTGAGGAATGCAAGTGCGGTCATCGAGCGCTCCGAGCAGATATTGGAGCTGCTGCGCATGGATGATGAGCAAATCGTAGAACGGCTTGCGCTAGGTAAGGGAAAAGGCAAAGGCAAGGAGAAGAAACGCTGAGTTGGTCTGTAGTAGCACATCATCATTGACAAATCTATGAGTGACCGCGCAGTTCTTCGCGTTGATGATATGGCGATCGTGCCACTTTCCGGGATATCGCCAAATGATGTGAGCTCTCTACGTGTAACGTGCGTAACCGTTCTGCTGGAACACACATCCCTGCACCGAACGTGTGAACCATGTGTATCTCCTCCATTGCTTATTCTTACTGCACCGTTGCCATCAAGGCCATCATAATGATGTAATGATTGTCACGCCCGACAACTATTACTATTATGACCCGCGCACTCCGCCCAAGTTGGCATCTTCTCTGACGGGTTTCCGCAGCGTGCCTTTCGCGTCGGAGGGGAAAGGTGAGGGAGAGAAGCCCCACATACCCAATCACTTACACGACTGGATCTCCAGCTGATCATTGCGTCTCATGTCCTTGAGGAGCATGCGCCGCGGATATGGTCGTGGCAAACTCTTTCAACCTGCTGTCCGCGCATTAGGACCTGACTTCAGCTTCAAGCGAAGCCTTGTTCCGGTCATTGCGTGCTCTGGAAGGCGCTTAGTCTCTCGGTCGCTGGGCGAATGCAAACCACACCTGGTGTCCGTACCGGGGTTGGATCTTGGTGTGCTGGGCTACTGCCATTCGATTACTGGCAAGCGTAACGTATCGACATCTTGCTTCCCGACTCCGCGATTGGCATGCTAGACATACCCGTGCTGGCCTTGACACTGATGCCCCACGCTCTGAGCTGGTGTTCCTTTCTTATGTCGACCGATTGCACGCAAGAGGTAGTGCAGCGGATCGAGGCTCGATTCCCTTCAGGTGTTTTATGGAGCAGTCGCATTAGTGCCTCGAGTCGCGCGCTGGGTAGATGCGGTTCATACCTCGATAAGCTCACCTTAAGTCATCTCTGAGCTTTCCGAAGGCTCGCAACTTCCTCATTGTGCCGTCGTCTACCAAGTGGCTCTCGGAGTCTCCACTTACCTGCATGATTGGACGCCATAGCGTTGGTGGCTTGCTTCTGGTATTACCGGCCGAGATCGGCTCTCGGGAGGAGCAAGCGTACAAGTACCATGCACGCCCAGAGCGTATCAACCCTAGGTTTGTCGACCTCACTTACTTAGAGCACTCTTCATGCGCGCGAACACATCGCAAATTACAGAGATGAGCTGCGAAAAGTACCGCAAAATCCACAGCGCCGGCTCCGATGGCTGCCGAAGTATTCGCTGGCGAGTCGGAACGCTGTGTGTGGGAGATCCGGGCAGTGCAGCATTTGGGACCTGGGGCAGTCGTCTCTTGCGCGTGACGTTCTTCCATGCAGGTACATTCTAACAAATCTATACACTCCTACCTCCTTGTTGGTTGGGCATGGCAGCTAAGTGATCACACAATTGGGGTACACATTCGCATACGCTCAGTATCTTTATCTGCATGACACTACCTAGCTGACAGCAGACTGGCGCCGGCTTCTGAGCTCGCTGAACATCTGCACTTCTTCGCACAACTAACAGCCGGCAACCACTGCTGATCCCGGCTACGACTTCAACTCCTTTACCGACCGCAAGCATGCGCTTCCACATCGTCCTCGCCACGCTACTGCGTGCCACCCTCGTTACGATGCTCCCACTGAACGGCCCACCTTACCCTACTGTCTCCAACGACGTTGCCGCTCATGCGGAGCTCGATGACACTGAAGCCACCGGCCCAGATGCCGATCTCATGGAATGGGAGATGGAAGCTCGCCCTAACGATTCGCCTCAGACCCACTTTGCTGATCCGCTCGCCGGCGTTGCAACTACGGACCCCGACAGTCTTGATCCCGGCCCAGGCAGTGACAATGCTGAGTCCGAGCTGGGTGACCTGCTACTCGAGGACTATTTCACCGCGGCGATCGAGGACTCGACGATCGAAGAAGCGACCTGCATCTTTCCGGCTCGCCTTACCTGCGCCGAAGACTACTTTACTGGTAATGAGAGATTACCTCTCGATGGTCGCAGCGTCTGTTGGCCGCCACATCTACTCGACGACCCGCATTGGACAGAATTCTGCGAAACGAGAGCGAGTGCCGATGCTCATGCTGCGGCTGTCATTTCTGACAGCGTCGTCACAGCTGCCCACATGGACGCTTTCAATGCAGATGTAGACCGGAATGAGATTCCCGGGGATGGACGGTTGATACAACCACACCCCGTGCCCGAACAAAATGGTTGGTCCCCGCAGGATCCAGCAGACATTGCCGTCCAACCATCGATCGAGCACACTCCAATTCAAGAGCAGGAGTACCTGGGCACAGTACAGGACGCTGTCGAAGGTCGTGAGTATGAAGCACAGCATACCGGGCCCGATGGTCTGCATGGGCACAGATCGGGGCCTGGGTATGTTGTCGATCAGAAGAACGTCGATGGTGCTGTCGCGGGCGGTAGCACAAGGGGACGGAAGTCCTTGCAACCTATTGACCACGACCGTCAAGCAGCAAAACAGAGGTGGCTTTTGCTGATGTCACGCTTGCGGGAGAGGCTGCTTTATGGCCTTCGGGATCAGCTACGCGATGCCGTCGTGGAGGCGGGCAGTGGCCGAGTGCAACACGTCGACACCCGTTATGCGCCAGATGAGGCAGGGGTGGCGCGTCGAAAGCAAGACATGATCGACGTGCAGGAGAAGAAGGGCAAGATCGTGGCATGCGATAGATGTCCCAGGCGATTCAAGACCAAACCTGGGATGCTGTGAGTGCGGCTGCTCTTCCACGTCGAAATGTAGACGCTGACCAGTAGCCAGGGTACATCAGAAGAAAAACGAGTGCAATAAGTACCTTTGCGGTATTGGCGACTGTCCGTTCCACTCGTATGAAGCCAAAACCGTAGAACGCCATCGACAAACCCACAACAAGACGGGGACATATGAAATTGACAATCCATATCCTTGCGAGCAGTGCACACAGCGTTTCCCGAGAAAGGACCATCTGCCACGGCATAGCATCACCGCACATCCGCCAGGTCCGACGCAGGTCCCAAGTCTGGAAGGCACTTTTGACAGCGCAGCCGAGGAGGCGCGCCATAACATTGACACCATCATGTCAGATATCGCGCGTGCAGTGCCTAACGGCGCTTCGGACATGGATCCGGAAGAGTACGCCATGCTGATCGCCCAAATCATGGCTGAGGATCTAAAGACCGATCTGTGTAAACGCAATAAACGACCAGAACCCAACGACGGGCACAACCCAGAGACAACTGTAGGACACCGTAATCGTGCGCAGTCCGGGTCGGGCGGCGGGATCCCTCCCATTGGTGACTTCCCTGTGCGGCCTATCGACAACGCCGATGATACCGGATGCAGGCTCCCATCTAGCAGCCGCCCACGGCCGTGTCGGCGTACGGAGACAGGTACCGGAGGTGGCTCGTCCAGCCATGCTTCCTCGTCTCAGCATCGATCATCGCAGCATGCGGAGGATGATGCTGGTCGGTTTCCGAGTGGGCCCCGTCGATGGTCTCCGTACGCCTCGGTTGTGCCACCCGAGTCACGCCGGCGCCGTCGTGCTACCGAGCGTCGTGGTCCAGGGCGGTGGGACGTTCATTCCATCCTACCAGATGAGCCCGACGATGAGGCTTCTGGCTCCGACGAAGACCAGGATGCCGAGAACGAAGCTGAGGGCGAACATGATCGTTGCGGCGGATAGAGTTGTGGAGTTTCTCTGTTGTATTTCTTATATCAAGTCATGTTGGGACTCTCGTCTCGGTGGCGATTCGTCCTGTACTTTCCGGTTGTGCCTTGAGAGCAGCCATGGTATATTTGTCCGTGGAGAATCCCTTTTAGCGTGGGGCTGGTGCAATGGGAGTGTGGAGTATGAGGTCTTCGGTAAGGGACATGACAATGAAAACATGAAAGGTTCCTTGAATCCGCATGGCATTACAGGACATCATGAATAGGACGCAAGCGATATACAGACAGTTTCATATACAATCCAGCTGTGCCACCATCCTTCCGTCAGAGGCCTCCACGGCCTCTGGTTCGCGCTCTAGCTGTCACGTCGCTTAAGTCAGGCAACCAGTCACCTGCATACATCGACCGCGGAGGCCTTGGCTCCATCACGATCCACTGCATACACTCAAGTTGTGCAAGAATATGTGAGTGGTCATATGAAGTCGTAGATGGCGCTACACAAACTGTTGGCAAGGTACCGATGCAGCTGAAGTGTAGGTGGCCAAACTGGGTTGGTTGGCTGTGGTGCTTGCGTTGCCACCCTTTGAATTCACGGCACAGCTATCGACTCAAGATACACACGGCTGCCTATTGATGATGACGCATGTGCTGGTCTATGTAGTATGACATGTCCTCTCATACCCAAATAGTATCTGCCCTTCTCTCACAGCTTCAAACTGTTTTCGTTTCACCAGGGCTCCCAAACAAAACAATCAACGCTAATATACATGTCATTCTCCAATACAAGCGCAATACACAACGCAAAATGGGTATCTGTAAGAGCCACGTCGGGCTGTCCGAGCGTCTGTGAGGAAGACTATGCAACATTGAGGAAGTTGGAACAAGTCGGTCGTGTAACATGAGTCAATGAACGTCGCCAGCGACCGTCAGGTGGTTCCGTCAAAGAGATTGAGGCGGAGGATCGATGCCAGCATCGACTGCGGGCTGACGCCGAGCACACATTACTTCCGGAGTAATGGAGAGTCTTCCATGGTGTTACGGTTTTCCACCCTGGATCCGGATGATCCGAGTCCAGCTCGGGATACAGGATCGGAGGTAGGTGCAGTGAGAGGTGTCCAGATATGCTCGAATGATGGCCCCTGGGTGAACACTGTTGACGATGTAGACTCGATCAAGCCAGCAGAAGTGATGCCAAGGCCGTCACCAGGGAAGAGCTTTTGCGACTGCACCGCAGGCGTGTGTGGCGCGGAAGAGACAGACACTCGCTGACCAGGGATCAAGTACCGACTGTCCGAGACAGAGCGTCGCATCAGTTGAGGAGACAATGATTCGTGACTAGGCGGGCTCGAGAACGACATCGCAGGCGACGTGGCCACCGAACCCGTGACAGAACTTGCAAGAGACTCTGTGCGAGGTCGCACATACAGGATGCCTCTGCACGGCCCAAAATGGCGATTTCTATGATCTCTGCGATGGAACGGCCGAGAGCACTTTGCACAGTGGAACTGTGGCTCGCCATGGATGAGCATATGCCGCCTTTTATCTTTCGGATATCGAGAGCGGTGCCCGCAGACACCGCATTGCTTGGGGTCGTCGACATGGTCAGCGGGTATGTGGTCTTGCACTTCGGTGCGTTGCATAGCAGCTTGCTGGTCGTGCGGTGGCCCAGTATGCAAGAGCATGCCCAGGCGTTGATGAGCGTGCCAAGGCGCTGTCAAGTCCGTTGGAGACACCCCAAGGCCTTCTTGCGATACCGTCGAGCCGGGGACTGTTACCGATGCAACTGTCTCGAGCTCCTGCCCGGGAGGAGAAGGCATGAGTGGTGTCGCCAAGCCAATCGCTGGCGGGTTTTCATGCGCCGGGTTCGGCGAGATAGGACGCTTCTGGTCACCATCGATTTCTACGCGCCGGCCATGCTCTTGACTAGTATCGACACCAGCCCCTAAGACCATATACTTGCGCTTTTGCCCGATAGAAGAAGGTGTGGTAGTTCCCATCGCAATCACCCGTTCATGCGGACTCTCTCCCAAGGTCTGGGGCTTCTCGGGCGGCTTGTCCAAAGCAGGTGTGATTCCTTGTCGCGCAGAAGGATCTACGGAATTTGAGAAGCCGTCTGCACTGGCCATCGGCGGATATTCTTGTGTGCTCTTGCTACTCGACCCTCCAATTGAGCAGTGCAGGTCGCGGTCGAGGTTCACGTCGTGTCGCAGACGCACCTCATGCGCAATGCGTACCTCGTCCACGGTGACCGGACAGCAGACCGTAGCATGCGGCAAGGACGTTGGGTCATATACGGACCTGTTCTCTTGTGCTACAAGATGAGGGTTTTGCTGGTTTGCATCCGCGTGGTGGTGATCAGGCGTGACTACCGGTGTGATGGACGGCCATGGCGCATGGCTCAGCTTCTTAGGCCGTGCTGCTTGGACCGTGACGTGCGTGTAGTTGCTGGAGCTCAGCATCGGTGCAGCACTGGCTGCCACCAGAGTTGAGAGTGGCCTGTGGCCATCGCCTACGAGATGCAACTCTTCAGGTGTTCGTGGCTGTCCGAACCAAGTCAGCATCCAACTCACCACAGCAATAGTGGATACCAGCTCGACTCACATATTCGCCAAAGTTCCCACGGTGGTATCCGCCGTCTGGCACCTGGACAAAGACTTGCCCAGTAAAGTCGAACAGCCTAGGCTCCAGGTAATTGTCTTGTACCCACTGGTCCTCTTCACCGGCTCCGGCGACAGCCATTCTCTCGAGTGATCACCGCAGCGGTGAAGCTGGCGGATCTGGAAGGCGCATCCAAGGTTTGCTCTTCGAGGGGAGGTACGCGGGGTGATGTTACTTGTCAGTTGTGCTATCGATCTGTATGGTAGCGTGTAGATATGGAAGAACGAGAAAGTGTAGCTAGATCTGTCTGAGGATAGTTGAAAGGAAAGGAATCAGAACAAGCGATCCTCGAGACAGGTGATTCTGTCCTCATCCTTCACAAGCAAGCGGCCCTAAAGTGCATAACGTGACTTGACGTAGGGTCTCCCCTCGAGGTGGCGAAGCAATGCATTGGGTCAATGCGCTCCTCGTGACACGCTCCGACATCTTACGCGTGCATTGCGAAAAGGAACCGCAAATTGACAGTTCCGTTACGCGATATAAGGTGAGATAGAAGAAATGTGTCTGAAAAGGACATTGATCGAGTGTGGAATCGAAGTTCTGTACATCCCAGTGACCCCTCTTGTCGATCAACGCGCATTGATGAATCAATTGTGGAGATTAGGCGCGGATCTGATGAATAATTAGCCGAAGCGCTGAGTGTGCTCAACATGGTGTCTCCCTTCGTCCTCCATGTTGTGTGGCTCGTTCGTCTTTGATATACCTTCTGCCCTTGTGCGGGCACGAAGTTGTCGTGCACTCACCACCATCACCAAGCGCGCTCTTGTTTCCACGGAATCGTGTTTCCTGTGAATCAGGCGGCATGGCTGCATTAGACATGTTGCGTTCCTCCTCCCCCCGAGTATCTTATCGAACCTCGACCTTGGTACCCTTCACGTTTGCTGCGGTAATGCAGTATCCACAGGTGAGGTGAAGTCAAGGTTAGGCTCGGGCATCGTTCCTGCCAAACCTCAAAACATGGCTGTTTCCAACGTGCCAACGTGCCGGGTTTCACAAGGTTCGACCTTGTAGTGGCACTGGGATGTACATATGAGGAGCATTATCACGACTTGATATGGTGGACATGGCAGCCACTCGGACGGAAACAATTATGTGATCTCGTGAATTGACTGTTATGCTAGCGCAATGAATACATGAAATGCCTTCCATGACTATCAGTTTCCATCCTGAACCCAGACCTGCACAAACCAAAGAAACCGTCAAGGGTATCATTCATGCCTCCCATTCCCATAACCCATATCACGCCTTTGTATGCCAAAACGCCGTGCTTTACTTTCCTTAAAGCCAGAGTAGTTACCCTGGGTTTCATCATTCGCGAAACACCTTCAAGTAGCCAGACACCTTAGACTGTATGCCATTCAAACCAGAACCGGAACCGTACATCTACACTCCGCGCAATGTCTATGCCGAGAGTACTCCGCGATCGCCAGCCCCGACGAGAACCAAGAAGAAGGAAAGAAAGCTAGAGGTGGAAGCGAGTTTATGCAGAGATTGGAGGTAGATCCTGGTGTAAGGTACTGTCGATTGTATTTGGTTGTCCCAAGACACTTACTTGGGCAGTGATGGAGACGAAAAGTGATTCGGATTATTTGGATCGTGGGACGGGTAGATACGATCCGTCCTAGGAACAAACATGGCGTGTGTGTGATTAGTTGGTGGAGTTGGCAGTGGTTGTCCAGGTGGCGTCGAGAAGACTGCAGGCGGCTCTGACTGCGCAAGTGAGCTTGGAGCAGCACTGCGAGGCGCGCGAGTACTGCCAGATTGCCCTGCCGCAAAATTGCGGCCGAACCTCGCGGGCCGAGAAGGTGTGATATCAAATTGGTGCACAGTACGAACTGGGCCCGTCCTAGACATGGAACTCTGTGTCCCCTGTGCAAGCTCGGCGACCTCGCCATAGCTGGGACGTGGATGTGAGGCCGGCGTAGCAAGGCCGGACTCTACGCGTGGCGTGGTGCGTGCGTGCATCCTGCCTTGCTGCTGCAGCCGTGATTTGCAGGTCTTTTCGTGAACGACGCGGTGCTCGTATTGATAAGATCGCTTACCGCAGCCATATTGGCAGTGGAACTGCGGAGGAAAGTGATGGAGTACGTGCCGATTGACGTCAGCGGGCTTTTGCAAACCTTTATTGTTGCAGAGATCTGGAGAACGCTCCCAAATTGGGCATTTGTATTCGTGCTTGTGTTTCCACGTATGTCCCTCCTCATGCTCTTGAAGCTCTGCACGAGTATCGAAGGCCTGCTCGCAGTCATCCTCTAGGCATGGGAACGACGTCGGGCCTGGCTGAAGACCGGAGTTCTGTCCGTTGCAGTATGCCTCAGGATTACCATTGACCACAGCTTGGCTTCGTAGTGCGCCTGGACCAGGTGCGGATGTCGCGTGCTGGAGCGCATGTGTGGCCGGGAACGGTCTCTGTCTGGGCGGTGCTATCGACTGTTTCCGAGCGCTGTTGCCCTTCTTTCGCTTGGGCGGCCGCTCGATCTGGCCGGCGACAACATCCTGGCCTTGAATTGCAGAGAAGTCGTTTTGTGACGGCCTAATTGGGACATGGACGTTGTGGCCATCCGCTGCCACTTGGATAGTCTCAATGGTGTGCGGACGGGCTTCGAGCTGGAATGTAGCCGTGGTGATACCTTTGTGTCCCGCGTCATTATCAGCCAGAACCGCAACATCGCTACTCGGAGTGCCTGGCCACATGACATTTGAGAACAGGCCCTCTTGCATGAACAAGTGCGTGAGAGCCGCCTCGGGCCATGGTTCTAGGTCCGTTGCTGTGGGAAGGGCTGGCGGGAGGAGTGGGATGGCATGTTGGAAACCATCATTCGACAGCAGTGAGTGATTCTCATTGCCAGAGTAATGCTGATCATGCTCGAACGCGTTCGAGTGGATCGGATGTGGAGGAACGGGCAGGGGCCGGAGATCTGGACATCCAGTCTCATACGGTAATTCTTGTGGGGCACCTAGCTGGGTCGGAGTCAGCACGAGTTGCTTTGCATCGTTCTCAAGGGCGACAGTCATACATAGTCGTGATGATCATCAGTGGGGAACCCAACAGGCCCGTCATTCAAGATAGGGTTCTGACCAGTTGCATAGATAAATTGCTCGCAGAAGCGTGGGTCTTCGTATGCGATCTCTTCCCGAGGAAACTCATCACCAACATGCTCCGGTGCCCCGTTCATGAGCTGCAGGCAGGCCGCCGACAGATTGACGCAGGTCCCGTTAAAGGCTGACACCCGTGAGAACGAGTGATTGGCGGGGTTCGAGCAGGCCCCACCAAGCAAGCGGTGGTGTGTGTATTGCGACAGGCCTCTGTGATCGAGGAGAGGCGGTTATCTAAGTTTGCCTTGGTAATTATGCTGTGTAAATGTTACATGTTAAGATGTATCGAAGGCAATGCGAGACGAAGAGAGAAGGAAGAAAAGCGTAGCACTTGAATGTCTTTCTCACCGTGATGTCGAAAGCCGGGCCCAACATTGCTGTGACGTGATTGGAAGACAAGCTGTAAGGCCAGCACCCTGGTCCAATGGCGCCGCTTTGACAGAATGCAAAGGAGAGCAACATGGTCAACACAGAGCAGACACTGTGTCTGAATCATGCCGACGGTGCAGGAGGAAAGGTCAAGATTTGAGATGCAGCGAGGCGCCGTCTTATCACCCCTCTGGTGCCTCGCTTCGCCGATGATCTGCGCAATGTATTGGCAAGCCGCATATTGGCCTGCAGCCACGCTGCATGGGCCGTGCCCGAGGCGTCGATCAGGTATCAAAGAACCAATTTATGCAACTGAGGCCATATTTAGTCGACTGCGAAACGAATCCAATGTTGTAAATGAAGTGAGGTCGAAACTCAAGGCACGACTTGCGTCACGGAAACAAGATAGAGTTTGGATTTACAGCACCATTGGAAAAGATCTCGCCATTACCGTTGGACCGTTGCAAAGCATCTTATTCACATATAGTCTCATCATGGCTGTTGCGCAGCAAAAGCAGACTCTATCAAGCCGCCTGCGCCAACCCTTCCCTGTAGTAGTTCGCACCCACCGGCCCCTGCAGTCCACCCTGCTTCACATAAGCAGCCAAATCAAAGTTGTTCTGTGCACCTAGGGCATAATTGAGGCTAGGCGGAGGCACGTAGTTCTTTGGCTGACGATAGACCAAGAATGCTTATCGATGCGGCGCGACTGAAAGCGGCGTAGGTGACATGTCAGTAGCCAGCGTCTTGCGTTGTTGCGACGTAATGCAAACAGGCTGCGCATCGGAGATGAGGAGATGGAGGTAGTCTTTCAGAGTCGGTGTTGTTGGGTTCGGCGCGTCGGGGTCGAGCAGGAACTAGTGGTGCGTTATTATTTTGTCACAGACAGACCAGCATGATCCATCAGACGTACGATCGTGTAGTTCGTCTTCGCAGGGTCGTAGCCCAGCTCTGCTGTGAACGAGATTGTCGTTTAGGGCACCGTCTCTGCATGCAATATGAACACAATGACCATGGATGTCGAAGCATTGATCACTCACGCAAGGTGGTGAAGGTGTTGCCATAGTTGACCTTCTGGCTTGGGTAAGAGGCGTCGACCCTGAGTGTAGGATAGAAGCTTGGGATCAAGTCTGGCACCAGCTTCGCAGCGTATATAGCGTTTCTCTCGAAGGCCAGTTCGGCTGGCGTGGCGTATGGGCACGCAGTGCGGCTCCTAAGTGACTGCTCGGAATGGATGCCGCAGAGACAGTCGCTGCCGCGACGAGAAGGTGAAGAAACCGCATAGAGGCGGTCGACGATGAAGACAAACCTCGCAGAGAGGGAGAGCTGTTCTGATAGTATGGAGAGGACACTTGCTGAGTTTGGTGCGACTATATACTCCTTGACTCACTCAGTGTGTAGCTAAGTCAAATGCAAATGCTTGAAATTATTTCCGTGTAGGTCATTGAACGACCGAGGCGAATGATGAAATGATAAACCTACCTTCCGACGATCCGCTCCCAGAACTGTTTCGCATTCATGCATCTGGGAGCGCCTCTCAAGATGCTGTGCAGTAGCTTTAAGACCGGTAGGTCGCCAGGTATCAAGTCTTCCAAGCGGGGTGAAGTCAATGCGCTGCCCAGCCCAAGATTGTAGGATGTCGTAGCAACGCATTTCCAGCGAATGCGGCTCAACGATGTCAAGACGTGTGCTTCGAGATGAGCGGCCAGCCAGCGACGCATTCATGTCACTGACGAAAACCAGGAACAGGAGTCCAGGTCTACGAGCGTTGTTGGTCCAAGTTGCCTCTTCGGTGCCAGCTTATCAAGCGTTCGGGGGGACGATCCGTCTCGAGCAACGATGGCGCCTATTCGGTCGAGTGTCGGGACCAGGTAATGTGAAGGTTAGCTTGGTGAGTGAGGAAAAGAACATTCTCTTGATCTCCAGAGATGAGCCTCTGAGGAAAGTGCAGTGCGGAACTTTCCGCACCGAGCTTCACCAGGCAATCGCGATAGTTGTCGCGTCGCAACTTCCAGATCTAGGTCTCACTCAATCACTGCTCCAACTCTGGATCATAGCAACTCACCAAGTCTCTCTCATATTGGACAATCCAGCCCACGCGACCATGGCGGCCCTCCTCCCGACCGGCCCCTCCAGCACATCCTCCTCCGCAAACCCCTACGCCCACTACGACACCCCCTCCGTCTCAGACATAGACGACCTGATAGATCCCGACGATGATACCCTCCAAGATCTCGACCCTCTTCCCACCTCTGACCGCGCCCCGCTGGTAGGCAATATCACGAATCCCCAAGCTCGTTCCAACGCCCGCGCCGCGTCGACCTCGCAATCTTACCTGAACTCTGCCATACCCGGCGAAGACCGACGGGCGCCTTTAGATACGCTGGATGAGAGTGTGTGGGCTACGCTGAGGCGGGACTTGTTGGCGGTGTGGGAGAAGATGCGGCAGGTGCTTTGGCCGAAGTATCTCCTTGGGGGAAGTATGCAGGGGAAGATTGTGCCTACGGGGTTGGAGGATATCAGGGGGATCGTGGGGAGAGGGTTGGATGCTGATGGGTTATTGCAGAGTGGGGGGATGAGTGAGGGGCTGCGGGACTGGGATTTGTGGTATGTTCAAGCCTTGTTCCAGCGTAAGAGGGTGTGCTGACCGAGGACTACAGGGGACCGCTCTTATTCTGCTTACTACTGAGCTTCTTTTTGTCCATGAACGCGAGGGATGATCAGAGGAGTACGGTTTTCTCGGGCGTGTTCGCGCTGGTCTGGATCGCGGAAGCTGTGGTGACATTGCAGATCAAACTTCTGGGAGGTAACATGTACGTTGACTGATCTTCGTGCTCTGTACTTGGCCATGATTACTGACAGTCCTACAGCGCCTTCTTCCAATCCGTCTGCATTATCGGCTACACCCTGTTCCCCTTGGTGATCGCATCCTTGCTCTCCGCGGTACATGTCCCTTTCATCGTCAGGATACCAGTCTTCATCGTCCTAGCGCTATGGTCGTTGGCAGCTGGTGTGAGTATTCTGGGCGGAAGCGGCGTGGTCAAGGGACGACTGCTCCTTGCAGTGTATCCTCTATTTGTCTTCTACGTGGGGCTGGCGTGCTTATGCTTCATATCGTAGTAGTATAGATTGTACGATAACGAGCGAAGTGTCGAACAGACCCAAATTCCTGCGTCAGCTTTTCAGGACTTCGCAGTGATGGACGCGACCGTGCGCTTGACGTCTGTGCCGAGGGCGTCTACTTCTAGTGCTTGCATTCTTTCTCCAATGTTCTTCGTCCGCCGCTCGAGACCGTGTACGCCAACTCGGAGATCTGCATCCTCAAGCTGCTTGGCGCCATAGTCGCTGTACGCATACACAGCCGCGAGCAGATCCGCAACATCCTGATCAGCCCTCGCAGACGATGCACATAGCTGAGCGGTCATCGCAGCCTCGGTGCTGTGCGATAATGCATCGAGCCTGTCGCTTCGTTCGAGTCTCGCATGAGCGAGTACAGACACCAGCTTGTCGCTGTCCAAGTTCGAGCTGCCTGCTAACATGGGAGCTTTCAGATCGAGCAATCGCAGCATCTGCGCCACAGGGTCGGTGGGCTCAGTAAAGTTCGCCTGCACCAATCGCAAAGGCTTCAGTCCTTTCTGCGCAGCGGCTGAAGAGCTGCTGCTCGTCGGCTCACCACGCACAAAAGGCTTTGCAGGCGTAAGTAGACTCGAAAGTGCGACATCAATCGCAGTCAAAGCGGCTCGATGGGTCTGCGCGTGCTGCACGTGCTCGTCCAGTACTTCCAGGCGAGTGGTGAGGTAGTGTAGTGTCAGTGCAACGTAGTTTGACCATCTGGCAGTTTCTGCTTGCGAGTCGTGCTCCGCTCTCGCGAGACTCTGGTGTATAGATTGCTGGTAGTAGCCTTGGGAGACAAGGGTGAGGAGGGAAGGGATCTCGCTGCTGAGTTCGGCCAGCTCCAGCTTGACTTCGGTGAGCTCCTTGCGTGGACTTTGAGAGCCTTGACCAGATGCACCATCCGTGACCGGCGACACGTGAGAGCGATAAATGAAATCTAGATTCGATCGAAGCGCCTGACCCTCAAGCGCAGTGAAAGCAGAACAGAGTCGATCGACTTCCTCTCGCGTGACCTCGTCGTGGCCCTGAGGGCGCAACTTCGGAAGACTCTTCTGCAGTCCGTCAAGTAGCCTATCGTCTTTGTCCAAGGTCCGTTCGGTGGCCGTAGGGAGACCCGAACTTATCGTTTCGATTCGCTTACTCGACTCACGGAGGCGTGTCTGCAGTCCACTAGCTAGCTCGTCGACTTCGAATGAGAGCTGCGCTTTGTCGCGTATGAGCTTCCGTTGCTGGTCGTCTCGGTCATAAGTCCCGCCTCCAGAAGAATCCAGAGCTTTCAGGTCCAGCAGTGCCCGTTTCTGGGATTCCATAAGTTGGCATTGCTTCTCCAGGGCAGTAGTGCTGGCTTCGATTGATTGGATGGCTTTCTCTAGATCGCTGTCTGCTAGAGGACGACTCGAAGCCTCGTTTCGCCTTCCAGCGCTGATAGCATGCTTCTGGTGGAAGACGTGCTCCTCCTGGGTCAACAAAGTCTTGGGCGAGAGGTACTCTTCGATCCAATTCTCTGTGTTAGCCTTCGTGGCCAGGTGTTCGAAGGCGGATGCGACATCTTCTCGACCCAGCCCTGTGCTGCGGTCATCAAGGATGCGTAAAAGCTGGAAAAGTGACTTCGAGGCCATAGATTGATCAGACTTCCTGTTGCTCGCGTGCTGGGTGTGGTCAAAGTACGCGGAGTTAACGCAGAAACCGCCGAGGCTCACGTCCGTCTCAATTGAAGCTCCTCTACACAGCTCCCAAGCTCGTTCACGCATCATACAAAGTGTCATGCATGCCTAGCATATACCAGGCCATGGCTATCAAGCTAGCAGGGCCATCCCACCCTTCCCTCCGCCTCAATCTCCGCTCCGCCTCCATCCCCCAACTCTCCCGCCCCGCCACAACCTCGTCCCTCGCAAGCAAACCCTCGTCCCCCACCCGCAAAACCACCGTCTCAGTCTTCAACGACACCGGTCGTATCCCTTGGAACTCCCTCACCCCGGCTGGAAAAGCCGCTCGCGCCACCCAACAAACCTTCAATTACTCTTTCGTGCTCCTGGGCCTCGGAGCCACAATCGGCGTCTTTACAGTCCTCTACCTCGAAGTCTTCTCGCCCTCCTCCAAAACCGCAGTCTTCAACCGCTGCGCTGACAAGATTCGCAAAGACGCCAAGTGCCTCGAGCTCCTCTGCGGACCCGGTTTACATGGAAAGCGTGAAGTCGAAGCGTTTGGCGAGCCGAGCTGGAGTCGCTGGGCGCGGAATCGCAGGATTGCGAGTCGGGTTGAGGTTGATAGGGCGGGTGTAGAACATATGAAGATGCATTTCTATGTCAAGGGCAAGGTGGCGGAGGGGACCGTGCAGGTGCACATGAGCAAGGTGAAGGGTGGAGAGTGGGACTATGAGATGTTGGCATTGGATGTGCCTGGGCAGCAGAGGCTATGGGTTGAGAAGAGAGGTGGGGTGCGAGAGGAGGTGAAGAGGCAGGGGAAGATGTTCGGGGTGAGGTGGAATTGAGGGACGTCATGGGTTGCTGTGGAGAAAAACACCGAGATGAGAGGAGATGTATCGGACGTTTGACGTCGAACTACCATCCGGCGAAGTGCAGTCCGGGTTGTCCTAGGGAAAACCGCCGCTCAAGCTACGATTGACAGCATCTTGACACGCGTGTCGAAGGCTTTTTATCAAGCCAAAGCTACCGGTCTGGCACCAAGACGGCGACGGAGTCCCGCCGCGCTGCACGAACGACCTTACAAAATGGTGTGGACAACCGACTGAGTCGGCACACGAATGACAAAAGAAGCAGACCACTCGAAAGGGACCTCAGGGGTGACACTGCACGTGTATAGCGCACCGCGATAACGACCCGCTGCTGATGCTGCCCTCGAGAGCTTTTAGAGAAGATAAGCTTCGCTCTCACCCCACAGCCCAGCTGCGTATGCACTGTCGCCGCGCTGCATATATCAGCGTGCTCCTCTATAGAGAGACGCTGAGCGGTCCGCTTCTTTTGTCGCCTGCGTGCTTACACGCCAAACACATACTACACTATGAGTCTCGAATAAGCCGCGGCCAAGATCCGACATACTCTGCCGCTGATGGGACCATGCATGATGCCTTGCAGTACACATTATCCAGCGGCAATGTAACACAAAGAGATGTGGAGAATGATGGGTCGTCGGGCCAGGGTATCCTCTGTCAAGCGTCGTCGATCGAACGGGCACCTGGGACTTCGCGATGAACTTACAGTCTAAGTACTTCACGGTGGGACTCACTAGCCTCGAGGCTGCACCGGAGGCCAGAGAGATCAGAGTTCGAGGGTATGCAGAAGCTTTCTTGAGGGTCGTATGAGTCCATTGTCAACGTTTCGGACTCGCATGCGATCAGCAGTTTCAAGATCCTGCTCATCGCGTAAGGCACAGATAAATATGCTCATACTGTTCACTGCCGTCTCATCATGACATCCCCACAATCCAGTCCTCGCCCTTCCCTAGTCCCAGCACTAACATCGTCGCCGCAGATCTACTTGTACTTCGCGACCAGGCCCTTAACCACAGTCACGTACTTCTTCTGCGCCTCCTCGGGCTTCATGTCCTTGACCTTCTCCCACGCGCCGTACTTCGCCTTGCCCTGTGATGTTACTTAGCGATCGTTGTCCCTACAGCCGCACAATTGCTTTCTCCTGTGATGAGCAAGCCAACCACTAGCTGAATAATGAGTGGACCCCTGGAGAACAGCGTACCTTTAAATCGAACATGCCAGGCTTCGGTGCGTCGGCGAACTTCGTCTCGCCGGTGCCTTGCTTGAAGAGGCCATACATCTGTCGAACGACTCATTAATGTAAGCGATCGCAGACTTGGTGTGGGGAGCATGCCTGGAGCAGATCATCATTAGGAGGCTGCGTGGTCATCTTCCTGCTGTCCTCCTGCGCCTTCTTGAACTCGGCGCTCTGGACGACCATGGTTGCGACTTTGGCGGATTGAATGGGCTTGATAAGGGGACGAGGAGTCGGGATGGGAGTGGCAGGGTTTGTTTCGAGTGAATCTACGGTATCTTCTTGGGTCTGTACAGCAAGCTGTCGTGTTGTCGTCTCGTCTGGCATCCCACCAAAAGGGATCGACGTCACCTCGAGCCCCACTACTGGCTGCTGCCCACCAGCTGCCTCGCGTAGGCCTGGCATGGACAGCGAGCTGAGCCATACAGCATCTAATGACCCTTATGTCTCACAAGGATCGAATGTGCAGCCTACAGTGAGCTGCATGGAGTAGGGTGAGGTCAATGAATTAGCATGATTTGCATACAGCGGTGAGCCCAGCCCATGATGCAGCCCAGGTGTTCAGGATCGACCAGTAACGCCAAAAGCCACATTAACGCTTCTCCCTATGCCCCTATGACCGTGCTCCAACGAAGTACAAAGCCCAAACTCCTCGCTCAACCCATCGCTCCTCCAGTCTCATTCCCGATCCCCTCAAATAAACTTCAACAACCGATGTGCCGCCTCCCCACCACCCTCAGTGCCCCCGGCAAGCTCGGGCGGACTAGGATAGTAAAAGGCACTCACAGCAATAAGCACATAAACGAATACACTCAGGGCACCCTCCAGATAGTCGCTCTTCTCGTCCCGCAAAAAGTTACCGACGACCATGATAGCCAAGATCAGCACTACGGCGTCGAAAAGCTCAAACTTCAGTGACATATCCTTGCCGAGTCCCCAGCCGACTATGACTACGAGGGGAGTGTTCAGGAGTGCGGTCTGGATGGAGGCGCCAAGGACGTGCGAGAGGGCGAAGTTCATCTGGTTGTCGTAGGCTTCGTCCATGGCTGTGAGGTGCTCGGCGGCTTTCTCCACCACGGGGATGAGGATCAGGCCCATAAAACTGTCGCTTACGCCGTGGTGGGTGACGATGAACTGTCGATGCTGTCAGTGCGCGCTCGTGTACATCGCAAAGGATTAGCAGGACTCACCTCAATATTCTGCACCAAGAAAATCGCCATCAGCGACACGAACAAAATGCCCACGAGCACCGCGAGCACAGCCTCGGTGAAGGTCAATTTCGGCTTGACAAGATCTCTATGCCTGTCGACGTCGCGGTGCTCATCCGCCTTAAGGATGTCTTCGTATAGGCCGTGATGCGAGCGGATCTGGAAGAAGCAGTAGACCAGGAAGGCGACCAACAGGATGATCGCGGCCGCGCGGGAAATCTCGAGCGCGCCTTTGTTGAAATCTTGACCGGCGAATTCGGGATTGCCTTGAAGGGATTGGTAGTATATCGTGGGAATGACAAGCCCAAATCCAGCGACGAGCATGAGGTTGCTGCCGACTTCACTGATGGCTTCGTGGAAGGTCTGTTCCGGGTGAAAGAGGCCGCCAATGAAGAAGCAGAGGCCGAGGCAGAGCAGCAAATTGGCGAGGATGGATCCAAGGATAGCGGCTTGGATGATGTGGATGTTCTCGCCGGCTTTGTCGCCCTTAATCAACACCATGAAGAGGACGATCTCTACTATGGAGCCCAGAGTCGTCTCCATGACCACGCCAATCACCATAGGAATCTTGCGCGCTAGCTCCTGGCCAGCGAAGCCTACCAGATTGGCAGCGGGAATCATGCCGATGTAGGCTGTGATGAAGATCCATAGTTCCTTCTCCGGGAAGCCCCAGTGCAGTACCATAGCAGCGATCGTGAAGGGCCAAAGGACGTTCGTCATCATGCTCACTTTAGAAGAGCTCCTCCCCATGATCGCGAACATCTTGATAGGGTGGAGCCATTTCCTGCCACTCTCTCCGTCGGGTTCTATGTGCTTCTCAACCTTGTGGGCATTATGGTTGTAGCGGTCTCCATTTTGACCTTGTTCGATGTCCCGGGCGCCTTCGTGCTCGGGCTTGTTGCCGTGGAAGTCTTGCATCGCCATGTTCTGGCCATAGCTCTTGCGCTGGAAGAGCTTGTACTTTTCCCTACCGCCGCCGGGCTGTTCGCCCCCGGCTGCGGGCTTGGGTCGGGAGGTCATCTCGGGGGGAATGACGAGAGATTGGTTGCGAGGGGGATTGTGGATGGAGATATCTCCTATGATTGCGGTGGGTTCGCGTTGTTGTGTGTTTTAGACAACGCGTGTCAATCCTTGTGCTTTCAGATGATACACAGGAGGTGCTCGGCCTGAGCTACTGTGGTGCGGCAGGCGCGTTCCACTGCACGCCAATCCCAATGCTAATGTCAGGATTGATAGGAGGTAAGGGAGTGATGCAATAACGACGGTAAGTTGAGAGGGTAAGAAAGTATACACAAACCTCGTGATTAGGGAGTTAGCTGAGACGACATCATACCGCAGGGCCAGGCCATCCCCATTGCCTTGAATGTTTGCGACAGTGCAGCGGTGCCAAGGGCGCTAGACAGCAAATGAGGCTTTGCGATCGAGATGTCGAACGCACCTGCCGTGCTCGCATAGTCATCTTCGTGACTTCTTCGCGGGCCCAACAACGACAGGAGAGTACGGACTGATAAGTTAAGAGGACGTAGTGCTTGGGAGACGCAAAATTGGCGTCTTGCGCGCGTTCAAGCGCTCTTGGACGCGAGCTTGAAGACTGGGGCCCCTCTTGGCACACGTTGTCGTGCGTTTTGCCAAGTGAAGTCTATTGGCGTCAGATCGAACCAAGTTTCAGAAGTCAGACAGACAGGTACACAGATGCTAGATTCTCCAAACTGGAACGGAGCAATTCTCAACAGGATTGAAAGCTTGGTATTCACATGCTCTTCATAAGGGTCCCTACAGTGCCTACCAGGGCTGCTGTACAGTCCGATTCACCCTTAGACGGGTCCATCAGGTCCCATCATCAGGCTTCGCATTATAGTACCCGACCGTCCCGCACAAATCTCCAACGAACAGCCCGCTTCCAGGTGCCATAGGACTGCTTGGTCCAGCATCGTAGTACGCAATCACCAGCTGGTTCCCACACTTCACCTCCCCGGTGCTGTAGTCAGCCGTGAAATCTAGCCTGCACACTCCAGTCTGGATGTCCCAAGCAGACACTGCGCAGTTTCCTGCATCGACACAGAGCTGGCAGCAGTCTGAAGCCGTGGTAGTGTTCTGCTGGTAAACTGCTCCTGTGATAGTGCCGATGTACTGGATGCCGAATTGCGCGTTGTCCGTGCCGCCCGCAGCTGATCTGAGGGAGCTGGGCGCACAGCGGGCGTCCAGCGTAGCAGTCGCGGTCGAAGTCGGCGCAGTCGCACTGACCGTTGGACCGCAAGCTGTACAGAGAGTCGTAGTCGCCGTCGCGACAGTATACGCTTTCCCTCCGGTACTCGTCTCGTATACTGTTGTCTGCAGATACTCGGTGTACTGCGTGTAATAGCTCGTCTCTGATGCTGCCGGGAAGCTGTATGCCTCGCCAGAGTAGGTTGTGGTGGTTTCTGTGACCGTGCAGGCGCTCTCTTGACGTGGGGCGAGGCCGAGTGCTCGCTTGTAGGCGGGAGGAGCGCCCGCGGTGGTGTATATTGTAGTCGTGGGACCGACAGTGCTATAGGATGTCAGTCAAGTTCGCGGACGGCACCTCACGGGATGGGATGTCATACATTGTGCCGCTCGCGGTGCAGTCTGTGCTAGTTGTAGTTATGGTGTTGACGGTCGTAGTTGAGCTGATCGTCGTGTAGTCCGTGTATGTTCCGTAGTGAGGCGTCGTGGCCGTGACTGCTTGGACAGGAGTCGTGGTGTAAGTGATCGTGGTCGTAGGTATGAACACGGTGTCGGTGGTGGTGACGCATGCAGGAGAGTCTTGAGGCAGAGCGACTGCCGCGCCGACAAGCAGCGGTACGAAAGCGAAGGACCGCATGATTGCTTTGAGTCGCGTTGATTATCAGACGAAAGAGTGAAGTCTGACAGTATGTTCATAAACGAGTGACGAACGCGCCCCTTATGAACAACGCGAGCTGTGAAACCGGAGTTGAAATGGAAGCACCGTAGAAGGAACGAAGGAATCAATGCTTGCCGTAGACCTACAGCGGCGATACTACCTCGTGAATCCTTCTCTCGGGTTTTGTGCTGTGATGCACGCGAACGGAGCGATAGCGTGAGAATACTATGGAAATACGGCTCCCACGAGAAGCCAATCTACAGTTGAGGGTGAAGATCTGCAGCAGACCCAAATTTATCCAGGCGGCGCGGGACGTTTTGCGGGTACCTTGCAGGTGATCCGCGAGAATGACACAATGTCGACAGTGGCAGATACAAGGACAACGTGTTTCAATTGTATCGACAGACCACACTGGAGGCATGGAACCTCATACACATCCACTGCTGGCTCGGGGGGCTTGGAGAAAACATGGCAGCCATGCGGACTGCGATATATGTGGGTAAATCAAGGTGGATAAAGCAAGGGACCCTCGCACCTAGAGTTACACTGCATTCGATAGAACGTGCTCTGCTGGGGTTGAACCGCGCTGTCGGAGCCAGGTGCGGACGCTATCCACGAGTGCAGTCTGGGAACGTTCGTTGCCCGTTCGTGCTTTTGCTTTTGCTATCCATATACTCACTGCGCAAGTGTACATAGGTCATTCACACCTTACACGGTCCCACCTTTTCCAAGCCTCTCGACCCTCGACTCAAGCTTAGTCAAACTTCGCGAAAGCCAACTCATAGGCAAAGCCCAATGTCAGCCTTGCATGCTGCAGCATATGCCCAAAGTCCAGGTACTCGATCTTGTCCTCTGTCGTATGAATCTTCTTATCACTATACTTAAAGTCCGATTCGATCACAAAGGCGCTCGGGTAGCCATGCTTGGACGCTGAGGCATGATCCGAGCAAGCATATCCACACTTCGTCTCAATGTACGGGATCGTGCAGTATGTCGAGACGACCTTCTTGATGAACGTGGTCAAGCCCGGATCAACAAAGTCGGTTATGACGCCCACTGACTCGGGCTCGCCTGCTGCAATCGTGCCGTGCGTGTAGCCTGTCATATCTTGTTGCAGCATTGCCTTGACATCACGACCCTGCTTCTCGTACGCTGAGAAGATGGCCTGCGAGCCGAGAAGTCCGCCTTCCTCGGCACTGTACCAGTGGAACTCGATGGTGTTTTCCGCCTGGCCATGGGCGATAGCGGGGTCGGAGAGCAGCACGCGGAGTGCTTCGAGGATTGTCACGGTACCGGAACCATCATCATCTGCGCCTGGTGCGGCAAGAATGCTGGGCAGGAAGAGGTTTATGCTGTCCTGAAACGATGTCAGCTCTCGCATACCATGGTGTCTGAAGTACGGTGTTGCTTACCTGGTGAGCACCAATGACCACCGTCTTCTCGGATTTGCCAGGGAGAATGGCAATGATGCTGTTCTGGCCCCAGGAGTGGAGGAAGTATGTCGCTACGCCCGCTCCTGCTTTCACAAGAGTGTTGTTCACTTGCTTCATTAGCCACTCAGAGGACTGGCGCCCGTAGTCGCTCTTGTAGTACCTGGCCGTTCTCAGTTGGTGGAGTGATCTCTGTCTGCCTAATTGCGATGACGAACCTTGTGTGGAAACCGCTGAACTCCTCCAAGTTGCTGTACATATTCCTCTTATCGAGCTTGCTCAGCAGAGGGTAGACTGTGTCATTGTGGGATGGCTTCTTCGGGTAGATGACGCTCTTCGCGGCGCGAGGGAAGACTGAGGGATGCTCTTCCTGGTCGGTGATGTCGAAGAAGCTCTTGCCCTCCCGTCGAAGGGCCCACTTCTGGTCCTCGGTCACTACTCTCGTCTCGCCTGGGGAAAGCTCGATGAGGTACTGCTCCGCGCTGGCAATGGGCTGTTGGCCTCGAAGCCAGTCGATGCCGTTCTGTACAGTCGGAGGGATGCTGAGAGCTTGCGCAGTGGCGGCGCCGAGGCCGAGGGCGAGTATTGATGCTCTCATGATTTGTGTATCTCTGCTTTAGGCCGGCTGCAGATAGTCTTGAGATGCTCCTCAGTCAGCGCACTGGTAGCTGATGCACACGACCTCGTTGCCTGGCAAGCTCGCGTGCATCAACACTTGCGTCATGATTCAAGTGAGCCTCGGGGAAAAGATGGAGCGATCCGATAACGGAAGGAGTGAAGATCTCTTCACGTGACCATCTTGCTCCGCACCGTCGACTGAGCCCGGTTGGAATCTCGACGTTGCCCGACAATCATCTTCCATTCAGTAGGTCTGCAGGATACACCCAGTCGACTGCTGTACGTCTCAAGGGTCGGATAGTAAATCTGCATTCTCACGGTTCAAGTCGACAGGATCTCAAGAGCCCAAGGAGACTGTGAGATAGCTGACCAATAAGCGATCATGCAATTGAGCTTACCGTGCGGGCATTAAGCATCGCCGATCTCGGAGCGACTGTCGAGAAACATATGAGCTCGAGTCGCACATGCTTGAAGCTGGAAGTTGGAAACTACCTTATACGCACCGTTTGGAGGCCCTCTAAGATCGCTCCAACCTAGCACGTCTCTTTTCCTTTCGTTGTTCAAATTCCGTCAAAGCCAACAGTCAAGATGCCCGGCGTAATAAAAGGACCCCAGACTTTATACGACAAAGTCTTCAATGACCACATTGTCGACGAGCAAGATGATGGGACTTGCGTCCTCTATATCGATCGCCATCTGGTCCACGAAGTGACCTCGCCACAAGCTTTTGAAGGGCTTAAAAATGCTGGGAGGAAAGTTCGAAGGCCCGACAACACTCTTGTCACGACAGACCACAACATCCCCACTACGTCTCGGAAGCACTTCAAGAATGTCACGACATTCGTCGAGGAGACCGACAGTCGTCTGCAGTGCGAGACCCTGGAGCAAAATGTCAAGGACTTCAAGCTCACATACTTCGGTCTTGGAGACAAGCGACAAGGAATTGTGCACATCATTGGGCCAGAACAAGGTTTCACCCTTCCTGGAACGACGGTAGTGTGTGGTGACAGCCATACGAGCACTCATGGCGCGTTCGGAGCTCTGGCATTCGGTATCGGCACGTCTGAGGTTGAGCACGTGCTTGCCACACAGACGCTTCTGTCGAGGAAGAGCAAAAACATGAAGGTGCAAGTGGATGGTGAACTGGCGCCTGGAGTCAGCAGCAAGGACATCATCTTGTATGTGATCGGGCAGATCGGCACGGCTGGTGGGACTGGTCATGTCATCGAGTTCTGCGGAAGTGCAATCGCAGCTCTGAGCATGGAGGCGAGGATGTCGATCTGCAACATGTCGATCGAAGGAGGCGCTAGGGCTGGATTGGTGGCACCAGACGACATAACGTTCGAGTACTTGAAGAACCGACCACTCGCACCGAAGCTTGACTCGCCCGAGTGGAAGAAAGCGGTGAAGTACTGGAGAAGTCTGAGATCCGACGAGGGCGCGAACTACGATGTTGAGGTGATCATCAACGCACGAGACATTGAGCCCACGGTGTCCTGGGGAACATCGCCGCAGGACGTGATCGGCATTACTGGTGTGGTCCCGGGCCCAGACGACTTCAAAGACGAGAATAAGAAGCAGGCATGCAGAAGATCGCTAGATTACATGGGATTGAAGGAAGGCACGAAGATGACGGATATCGTTCTGGACAAGGTCTTCATTGGGTCCTGTACGAACGCGCGCATTGAGGACTTGCGCATAGCAGCATCTATCGTGAAGGGCAAGACGGTCGCACCGAACCTCACTCGCGTCATGATTGTGCCAGGCAGTGGCTTGGTGAAGAGGCAAGCTGAGAGCGAAGGTCTGGACAAGGTCTTCCAAGACGCGGGCTTTGAGTGGCGGGAAGCTGGCTGTTCCATGTGCCTAGGCATGAACCCAGATATCTTGCAACCCGGTGAGCGCTGCGCAAGCACATCGAATCGCAACTTCGAAGGCCGACAGGGCGCTGGTGGCCGAACACATCTCATGTCACCTGCGATGGCTGCCGCGGCTGCTCTGGTGGGTAAGCTGGCAGATGTGCGACATCTCGCAGACTATGAGAAGGCAGTACCATCAGCCAAGTCCGCAGGCGCTAATGTGCATCCCCCGATCGTTGACGACCCAGAGTCTGATATCGACTTCGAGAGCATGCTCGGTGAGGACGACGCCAATCAGGGCAACACCGCCGACACAAAGGCACCCGCGAGTAAGGGCAGTGGCTTCCCAAAGTTCACCCAGCTCAAGGGTATTGCCGCTCCAATGGATCGATCAAACGTCGACACCGATGCCATCATCCCTAAACAGTTCTTGAAGACGATCAAGCGATCCGGACTTTCAGCAGGCCTATTCCACGCCTGGTCCAAGAACAAGGACGGCTCGCTGAACCCAGACTTCATCCTCAACCAAGAACCTTACACCAAATCCAAGATCCTTGTCGTCTCTGGCCCCAACTTCGGCTGCGGCAGCTCTCGTGAGCACGCACCATGGGCACTGTTAGACTTCGGCATCACCTGCATCATTGCCTCCTCTTTCGGCGACATCTTCTACAATAACACCTTCAAGAACGGCATGCTCCCTCTTCAGGTCGACGATCCCGAGGCATTGAAAGCCGTCTTCGCGGAAGCTCAAGCCGGCCGCGAGATCGAGGTCGACCTCGAGACCAACACCGTCAAGTCTGCTGACGGCAAGAAGCTGGCTACATTCGAAGTCGACGACTTCAGGCGGAAGTGTCTGCTCGAGGGCTTGGACGAGATTGGCCTCACGTTGATGAAGGACGAGAAGATCTCGCGGTTTGAGAAGAGGAGAACTGAGGAGACGCCATGGTTGGATGGGAGTGGATATCTGAGTAGGCATCGGGTTGGAGCTGTGAAATTTGAGGCTGCTCCAGCGCCGAAGACGAATAGGGGCGAGGCGGTGGAGGAGCCGCTTGAGTGGTAGGTGTGAAGTGGTATGTAAGCAGACGGAATCATGACTCTACGTATGGCACGACAAGCACTCTCTCCGCTGCGTGGTTCTTCACCGGACGACGCTGCTGAGGCGCAATATGTCCCCTCTGACAACATGGTTGGTAATCTGAGGGCTCCATCGCGGATCAGTAATCCGCTCGATCGCCGACATGAGGTCTCTATTTTTGTTCGTGCTGATGCCTTTAGAATACATTAATGTAGGCTTGCCCTCACAGCTTGACTCCTCTGCTCGATTCCAGGCCGCCTGATATTCATTTGGAGGAGCTATATTTGGTTCCCAGACAGACGAGTCGGGAACATCTCGGACTTCAAGTCCGCCAAGCTGTCGAACCTCGTTTGCCATCAAGAACAGTCATCGACGCCTCTGTACCGACATCTCCTACCGCGGTTTCATACGTCTCCACGGTGTACCGGCATCTTTGACAGCCGTCTCGTCCGACGTCCGACGTCCGGTCCGGCCTCGAGCTTCAGGAGCTGCCAAGTGGTGTGATCTTGCACCACTCTCACGAACGATGGCAAGTCACGGGTTTCGGGAATAAGGTTACCTGACTGACACACACTACTCATCTCCGCATGCTTCTGCCAAGCGATTTGGCGGACGGAGGACATTCCGCGATGAATCGTTGTCACATTTTCTGCTCCTTGTTGGTGGATAGCAGGCACGATGGCTATAGCACAGCGTGCGAGGACACTGCGACGGCCTACCTATTTGAAATAGATGGCTTCTGTACTCTCGATGGCTATGCATTGCGGATTCTCGGATGAGCCTCGACCTTGGTCCGTACCGTGCATACCCCAGATTCCCCCGCAAGTGATCGGCGCCCATGGCTTCGATAGAGTGCACTAGCCCTGCTGCGAGACGACGCCTCTGGAATCTCTTCCGCCTGTCCGGATCTCTGGAGCAATGCGTGCAGATGTTGCCCGTCGTCTGATTCGTGCAAGGTAGTCGAGATCGCTGTAGGAGCCTCGCGAGCGACCATGCACCTGGACCACTGAATATCCCACCCCGAATCCTCAAGGAGAGTCCAGTAACTTCTTAACCCTCTAGCAGCCTCAGGGTACCCGCTTGCCCGCCTGCGTCTCACTAGTCGAAAGGGAGGAGCCGTAAGTGGC
>JAVRRP010000041.1:0-38436 GCA_036872775.1 Oleoguttula sp. CCFEE 5521
CCTAAAGATGGACGCGTAATGGGCCATGCGATCGCTATGCAGGATGCTGCGGACAACGGTCAAGATGATCCTCCACGTCCGAGTGCAATATCGGCGTCCAATAGTGCCGTGCCCTCGCGCGTGCAGAGTCCCGCCGCTACGAAGGGCGAGTGTGCAACGGGTCTGCCAGTGGGCTGGCAGAGGAGCATTCGCTTTGGCGATGAGGTGGCAGCGGGAAGCTCAGTGGCGAAGGCTGAGAACGAGCAGCTGGCGAACACCTGAGCTGTGAACGCAATTCGTACGAAACAACAATGGTGTAATTGGGAGCCATAACGTTTGATAGAAGGACCTTTGGGTTGTAGACGAGACACACTGATGAGCGAGCACACATGGTACCTGAACATGTCTCCAGCGAACACCAAGTTCATTGGTCTTCGTCGAATACTCTGTGCCAGCATTCCAGCACTCAGCTCCCATACCCTGAACATGAACATCTCATCAAGAATCATCTGGGAAGGGCTATCAATCGTCGAAGATGTCGCAGTGGTAGCCTTGTTACTGGACATTTTCTTTCGTCAGAGCCAACCCGCGGAACGAGGCACATGTACTGTAGGCGATATAATTCGGAGCCCTTTGTCGGCGGGTACTACTAAAGGTAGCGCACACGTCTGTGGCTAGAGTGACCAGCTTGGTAATACGAGTGTCTAGCAGGCCGGTCATCCATACCTAGGTAAATGGACATGCCGATACAATGCCGGTGCTGCGATGGTCTGCATCGACCTGCAGACGAGGGAGAGCCGCTTCAGATCGCTGGCCGCTTGACCTACCCCCGTGTTTTCTGCGATGACTTCAAGGAGGCTGCTAGGTCATGCGGGATGGAAGAGGTCGTCGCGCAGTTGTCCAAATACTTGCAGGGTTTCTGTGGCAGCCCGTTCGAGGGATGCGCAGCCACGCAGGTAAAGCAAGCCTTCGACTAGACTACACCTCGCGAACACTGTTATCGAAAAATGTCCCATTTGCTCCTGGCACTCATAAAATCCTGACATCCTCCATCCGAGGACGTTGTTACAGACATGCCAAGTACTAAGAAACAAAGTTGAGATCGGTGCTATTTTCCGTCAGGTCTGTCTCTCCAATGGCAAAGCTTCACTGCGCTAATATGATTCATGAAGGTGATCGATGCTCTTCGGTACCTTCACTGTCAGCTACATATCGCCCATGGAGGCATCTGTATGGAGAATATAGTAATGAATCGCAACGGGGTGGTCAAACTTGGTGGGTCTCGGGAGTAACCCGGGAAGATGCACTACAGCGATCTAACGAGAGAATAGCGAACATTGGTCGGAGCATGTTACATGCAAGTTCTGATTACAACGAAGATTATCGAGCCCTCGCCGACCTCTCCGTCACGCATTGTCCACCCATAGAAGACGATCATCTGAATTCGAATCGAGAAGTCCTTGATTGTATCACGAGAGGAGATTTGGAAGGAGCTCTGAAGGTGACAAGCTCTACACCACGACTACCTGCGTACTGACAGCATCGTAGCACGATCCAACTCGGAATGTTCCTTGCGACTGCCTAGTCCCATCAGTCTATACCACTTATGCAACTCTTCGGGAGGAAAAGCGAGCTGCAGATTCGGTTGCCCACGAAACGACTAGTATGTTGAAGGAGTCACTGTCTGACGGCGCGTAGCGCCAGATATGAAGACTGTTTCTGCCGCCAACTGCGGTTCTGTTCATAGAACTGAACCGCTGCAGCGCCTTGCTCCACCCTTTGGTTTCGAGCGAACAATCGGGTTTCGTCACCTTGTAACATGCCTCCTAAAACGAGGCTAGTAAGCTGCTTCCAAACCCCATACTTCATGTCTTGACGTTAGATTTCGTCCTAGTAGGCGTATTCATGAGACGGTCAGGAAAGAGAGAGTTGATGCAAACCACCTTGCTTGAGCGCAGAGGATGAGATCGAGCATTCTCGTGCGCGCAAAACTGGTACCGCATGGGGGTGAAGACAAGACATGAAGAAAGACCTCCCAAAATGCAACCCTCCTCGTGGAAGACTGTAACGTCATACTCGCGGGTTTACACACGACTAGATACGCTCAATCAATGCCATACCCTCTGGATCAGATATTTGGCCTTCGTAAGTCACGCGTTATAAAAGATCTGTGTCGATGGCGCATGTATATGATGAGCACGAAGGCATAACCACTCAGGCAGATAGAGATCATCTACTCATCAGTCACGCACACATAGCTGGATATGCTATTAGCTCCATGTCATAGTCAAAGCGTCCGTGTTGCGTAGAAAAGCATATATATGCTTAGATACGCCCTGAAAACAATGCAATGCATCCAGCGCGTTTGAATTACCGAAGCCGGCGCATTAGAGTGCTACAGCCTACAGTAAGCTGTCTCTAGAAAACAAAGAACTAGGCAGTGGACTGATGTCTACTTGAGGAATGAACGGCACATACGTAGGAGCAGGACTGGAAGGTTTACACCGTATGGTACACAGTAGGAACTATGGCGTTCAGCATTGTTGAAGTAGGATACTTGCACTGACTAGCCCTACTAAATGCGCACGTTTCGACGTGGTTGCACCACTAGTATAGCCGCAAGCTGTGACGACGTGTTTTAGCTACAGTATAGACCAACAGAAATTTCATCTTCTCTGATTCAAGACAGATCTCCGCATGACTGGCTCTCAAATCTTCGCTTCGACTGGAGCCTCCGGAGACACGTAACATGGCGGACTAGCTGCACAGCGAGCGTTAGGGAAAGCAGTACAGTAGTATCATCTAAGCCTGCGATGCTACAGTACTTTTATGAACTAGGCCTTGTGTTCAGATGCTGCTGCTGCTGCCTTGATGTTGCCTGTAGCTGCTTAGGCTGGAGCCTAGACATATATCGTACATATAGCACCGTTTTATGTACAAAGCATGACATGGCTTCAATTCACTCTCAAAAGTGCGCACTTGGCTGTGTTCGTAATTTAATCAAAACCTCCCACGACTTAGTCTGAGGCTTGTACAGATGAACCATCAGTAGTAGTAAAGTCGAAGTACCACACCACCAGCATAACGGTGATCCTTATTCAATCACTCGTACCAGTATACAAGGTGAGACTGTCATCGACTAGCAGATCTAGCGCGGAGGAAATTCTTTGGCCTCTAATGCATGAGGACCCTGTTCCAATACCTTATGGTGCCAAGGCTCTTTACGAACGCCCTGGGAACTGAGTGACTACGAGCAAAGTCAACAAAAGCGTAAGTTAGAGGCGATTGGGTCAAATAGCTCCCGGCATATTGCATATACGAAGATCTATTAGCGAGATACGACTCGATTCTTTCCAGCATCGAAGCTAAAATTCGATTCGCAGCGAATCTGAGACCTCCATTATGTTTCTCAAGCTACTGCCAGCGCACCACTATACGTACAGGTTGTCAACGCTCGTCCATTCCAGAGACTACTTCGAGAGGTTGGCAGATCATTTTGACCATTATGTCGGGGGAGTTGTGTATCATGTCCTCTTGGAAACGACGAACGAGGCACTTGCGTGGTCATGGGGTCCATTGATCGGCCACCTGAAAGACCTACACGAAGCTGGACAGGTCGGCGGGCAAGGACTACCTGCCGCTCTCGATGCGGTCAAGGCTCTAGGCTGTTCCTGCAGGGCTAAGGCAAAGAGCCGGAATGTTCGTTGCATGGAAGATTGTCCGTGTTCTCAACAGTCGCGCAGGTGCACCACGCTCTGCCATAATCATGCAACGGAGCCCACAAAGCACCCGTGCCTCCACGAAGACCTTGCAAACATGACTGATGGAGACTGAAGATTGGGGTAATAGCTAGGATGCATTGCCTGGAAGGCAGTCATCGCAAACTGACAGCTGTATGGCTACTGTGGCAGTACTGCAAGTGTGTCTGCTGATGATGGTTGGTAGCTCTTCTCAGTTAGCATCAGTAGACTTTATTCTAGCGGCGATGTCGGATTATTGAAACTCGAAGATACTATGCAATAAATTGTGTTGCCAGTAATTCCAATCAGTGCGTGTCTGCGAGATTGTCGCACTAGACTCAGTGAAAGCATCGTAAGGAAAAGGCGTGATATATGGATCTTATAGCCAAAGTTCATGGCAATGCCGCGGCGGCGGGCGAGGCTGGCGAGTATGCGCGTCACAAACAGCGCAAGAGAGGCAAGACGTTCTCGCCGATCTTCGGAAGCAGGGCAATCCTACGAACGAATGATCTGATGATGTAATTCCCCCTTCGTGCAACCCGATCACAACTTGACGCATGCCTTTTTTGGCACCTTCCCCTTTTCCTACTGGCACAATGGTTCAAGAGAAGAGACTGGCCTGACTCGACACGCAGTCTGACCAGGCGTTCGCGCGCGTCCGTCCGCCTACTCTGTGGCATCGCTGTGCGGCCGTCCAGATCTCCCAAGTTCCGTTCCAGGTGTCGGGTCACCCCTTCCGCGACTGAAGCTCGTAGCAGCTATGCATATTCACCAAGCTCCAAAGTGCGGAGCTTCTTCGCCAAAGAAAGGATGACATGGACCCTGGAGAACACTGGTCCCCAGCGAAGACTTGCAAAGGGTATCTGACTTAACTCAGCCACAGACGATGTCTTCCAGACTGTCGCTCCCTTACGGTTGGAACAAGTCTCAAAAAGATAGGCTCGTTGTCACGGGATATGTGGTTACTTCTATAGATCAAATAGGTGGACAACAACCGTACCGAGAGTGAGATAGTGGCTAGGGCTGCATACACACTGATGAGCTCGGCAGAGCGGGCGAAACCCTAGTAGGGTGCTGCTTGACAATTTTGTACACCACCAACAGCAAACATTTACTGCCATCACAGAGTACTTGTTCCCGCACCCATCGTTTCTACCATATAAGTATAGCAAGATGCTAGTATCTGCAGCATAGCTTGTGTGCTACATCCAACACTGCAACTGTCTCCCTGTGCGCCCTATACCTGCGCCAATGTTCACTCAGCGCATCACGATCAAACACCCTGGCTATGGTGGTAACAATACCATCCTCGCCCTGCCTGCATGCGACGGTGCCGGCGAAAGCGGAAAAGCGCACTATGCAACCATACACAGCGCGTGTGTGATAACTGCCAACAATCACAAGGATGGGCGGCTCTCATTGTCCCGCTCTGGCCAACCACCTGTATGCGCAGATGCTGAAGGTTTGATACCAGCAGGAGTATAATTCTTCCATGTCAGCTCCGGACTCAACTCGGAGCCTTACCCTGTTGTTCCGAATTCCCGTGCCTGGGTGTTCCCACACGATGACATGCCCTCTTTGTGGCACGAGTCGGCACAGACAGCTGTCGCGATCGAGCCACGTACAGCCACCGAGACCTGCCGACTCACCAAAAAGCGCCTTGCCTGCGAGAACGCGCATGTTATTCCGTCGGCCGAAAAGAGTTGGTTTGCAGACAACGAGATGGATCGCTACGGCGAGCTGGGCGGACGTACCGGGCAGATTGTAGCAGACTCGCCTGCGAATTCGATAAGATTGCGACGGGACGTACACACCTTGTGGGATTGCTTGTTTTTCAGTATGGTTCCCAAGGAATTGCGGGATGGTGGGAGTGATAGAACGGTATGGCATGCGCACAGTATGGTTTCAGATGAAGAGCTGTATAGAGACTATCACAACCGGCCTACCGGGCCACTGACAGGTAGAGCTGTCGAATACTTCTACGCGCGGTTTGCATGGGATGTTTTCCCGAAGGTCATCGGGTTCCTTCAAAGCACACAGCCAAGGCGACTCGCCGTCCGACGGGCAGATGGCGAAGTGGAGGTACGAACCTTCTCCACACAAGAGTGCAAGGAGTTCACCACGAATCAGGGACGGGGACGGAGCGCAAGTCCCACCAGAAGGAGTGGCGGAGCCGATAGGAGGGTGCACGAACACACCGAAACTACAGAACAAAAGTGCAACCTGGCGACCAAGCGCAGGAGACGGAGCGATTCGCCCAGACAAGCTGTCAGCAATGACTCCGTGGAATCGGACGTCGACTCGAGCGGTGACCTCGACAACGCATCGACGCTGGACGCTACGAGGATGGACAAGTATTGGAGTGTGAAAGGCTGGACGGCCCTCCAAAACTCGGGCAACGCTCACTGTAGTCTATAGTGATAGTGGTCGCGAATAGTCAACAGGGAGCAAGGGATGTAGGGACCTGCGATAGCTTGGGCAGGAAATATCAAGCTGTGATTGCACATCAATTAGCAAGACCCAAGTCGACATTAGCCGAGCTTCGCTGTTGTCTTCCTCTGTGGTCAAGCTTCGGAATCTACACACTGAGGTTCCCGATTATGTATAGAGTGTATGGGACAGCAGCTTAGCTTTACGAGTGATCCCAATAGTGCCTCCAATGCGGCTGTGGCTATGAAGTCCTGTGAGCCGAAGCTGCTCACGCCCCCTTTGCCTTGTAAATCCAAGTACGTGTACTAATCGCTATTACAGCGCAAAGGACAGTGTCGTTCCACCAGGGTGAACGCGGGGCACGGGTGCATGGGAAATACGAGGGCGTGGGTCTAAACCATGAAGTCAACAATCTTTGTAATGAGATATCTCAACGACTACTACTTCAATTGACTTGAGACTGCTATATATTGTATATTGATACCTACCCCTAACTCTTACGTTGTCTCCTGTCATGGCCCTGGAATTGGCATTTGCTACAGGTCAGTAACCTTCTCTTTGGCCTTGGCATCTCCTCTACTACTTCAGCTTCGACCTCCTCATAATCACCCATTGCCTGCACTTTACCTACTGATAGAGTATTCTGTGATACTAGAGCCTTCTTAGTCCTCTTCTCACGAACATGCATAGCCTCATTGGCCTTTTGAAGGGTAGTAGTCTGTGCCTGAAGTAAGGATGTTGAAGCAGCCATTACTTGAGCACCTTTAGAGAGCTGGGTAAGGGCCTCAATGATCGGGATTGGTGAGCTACTTTGATCCCTTTCAAGCCTTTGCTTGAAAAGCGTAGCCTGCTTGTCTACTTCCTTGGTATTGCTTGGTGTCTTTGCATACCATGAGTCTTGAGACAAGGGCCTGCTTGGGGACTTGAACACTGGATCCAAGTGTAACAATGCGGCCTCTGGATCAAATAGATGCAAGCCAAAGCCTCTAAATCCTGCTTGGACATTGGCTTGAGTAAAGGAAGCAAGGGAGGCTTGTTGGAAGGCTGCAATGAAGTCTTCCTTTGTCATATAGAAGATGTAATTTCTGATCAAGTCCTGGTTCTGTTTTGAGAAAGCTGTCTTGAGAGGACTGAAGCAGCAAACATCTAGTGGCTGACTGAGGTGTAAAAGAGGTGTTGGCGTTCACAGTAGAATAATATCATTGCTCTCACAGAATGATCTGAACTCTGGTGTTGTATAGCTTCCATGGTTGTCAAGAACAAGAAGCCTTTTGCTCCCAAACGTCTTCTGTCTTATATGCTTCTCAAAGTGCTGGATCCATTGGATGCCAATCTAGTCTGTAGTCCAGCCATTTGCACTAATTGTAAAGGCCCATGTGACTCGTTCACCTAGTTCCTCCCCGATACCAGCCCCAGGTTGTCCTTTAATGCCTCCCGATGGGTCCCGTCTTGACGCTGTCTCGGCAAGCGGATCTTCTGCGATTGAGAAGTCATCCAGTACGAACCCAGCAGGGAGCGCACTTCTGTCGGCCCCGTCAGCTGCAGCCTGTTCTGCTGATCCTTCTTCCATGAAATCTTCCATCTCTTCCTCCTCCTCTACTATGGCGACTCTTACTCGTAGCCTAGCCCTTGCCGTTGTTTCTTCCAGTATTTGCAGCTTCTTGGTCTTGTTCGCTGTCAGTGGGTCATCCAACGGCATCGGTAGCCCCAGTCTACTACCCTCTGATGCAGCGTCGCTTGATCCTCCTGTATCGTTCGCCTCTTCCACGTGGCGTTCACCAGCTGCAACGGCAGCAAGTACAGAGAGGGCAGAAACCGTTCCCCGTGGCTGGGAAGCTAGAGTGTGTGAGTGACTGATTGCGTCGTCTCTGAAGTTACTTCGCTGCCATGGCTGTATCTTTTCGACGAACTCATCCACTTCCCCATGTATGACAGTTGCACAGACCCAATAACTTGCCGGGTCCGTGCCTACAGGGCATTAAAGCTCTAAAGGTTGGCCGGTATTAGTCAGAGATGTGCACACATATGCTAGACGGTGGCACCCACATGTCGGACTTTTCAAGGCATCCCGCGTGAAGGTCCATTCGGCCTGTACGAAAGCAGGAAATGCTCCTGTCGTGGTGACGAATGAGGTACAAGTGAGCACGGTCACCTACTGGCTCGGGATATTGAATGTCCCATTCAACTGGGCCGAACGCATCCCATTGTCCACCGTATACTGACGAATTGACGTGAATGTGTAAGCCATTAGGAGTGGCCTCGCTACATCCTGTCCGCGGCCGACATGCCTACTCGCTCGTCAATCATCACGGTGCTGGCGCGGGTCAATCGACTCAGATAAAGATGGCACGAAAGATATTCTGTCTGCCGTCCAAGTAACAACGCAGTATCCCATCGGGAAGGCCGTGCTAAGAGCTTTAGATGGATGCTCTCCGAAATCAAGTAGCTCGGCTTTGGTATCAAACGGACAGATCGGCGCCTTACTTATTGCCTGGCACAGCTTAGACAAAAAGCCGGGAACCGTCTGCTGAATAAGCGGAGGACTTTGCGTGTTCACTCAACGGGAAATGCTCCGCTTAGTCAGAGCATCTTGCGCCTGCGTCTAGGTACAGTGCAGCATTTGAGAAGCATCAAGCTGATGCAGCTAGGAGATACATTGGACACTTCTCAAGAAGGTTCGTACAACGAAGTAATAGCAAAATCCACACTCGACGACGTTGCTAGCCGAAACAGTTGCCCTCTGGGCAGGCTGAGGCGACGCGGCCGACAATGAGCTTGAAGTCCGCCGCAGCTCTTGCGGCCGAGCTGGAGTCATGAAGGTGTAGGAGCTGAGAAGCGTGAGAAAGTGCGAGAACAGCTTTACGCAGAGCAACAGGAGCACACGCAAAGGCAACAGAGGACCTCAACATTGAACGTCAGTGGCCTTCCGTCTATCACAATCGATAACATAATGCCTAGCACCGCCACGCCATGCTCCGACACCCCGCATGACGACGCTGGCGCTGTCTCAGCGTCCGAATCAGCTTGGAAATCTCTGGGCCTCCTCGGCTTCCGAGATGTAGCTGTCATCGAGTACAGCGAACGGCATCAATCGCAAGTATGTGAAGAGAATCTCAAGGCTGATTTTGTGAAAGCGAGAGATATCGCCCTCACAGATGCGTTGAATTTAGAAGTGATCTCCTATGAGAAAGATCTAGGATATTTCGTAAAGCAGGGTGTGAAAAAGAGGCAGAGCCCATAGATTCGTAGATGATATCGAATGGTGGGTGAAGAGGCGTAAAGGCGAGATCACTTACAGCCCTGCTTGACGGTCCACTTGCACAATCTCGTACTTACAGCTGCTGTACGGAACATCGATTGGTTAGATTGCATCTCCTTCTGGAATTGAAGCGGGCTCGGTATTTGGTGATATACTCAGAATGGCACTCTGTGGATTTACTGTATATACGTATGTTAGTCAAGACTCTGAATCGTTACACTAGAATGCCGGAGATGGCCTTTTGCACTGTCTCTTCTTGCACCCACAATTCCACTTACCATTCTAGATAATCACCAAATATTTGCGGATCCGATTCGTACACCTTCCAAGATCTCTTGACATAGGCTTTTGAGCTCGGCGAAGAACTCTTCAATGGAATTTAAATCTGGTGAATAAGGAGGCAGAAACACGAGCTTCACGCCTGCTCCAGTACACATCTGCTCTACTCGATCGGAACGACGGATAGAAGCGTTATCCATCACTAGCACGGACTTTTGTCTTGGCCATCTTCCACATCAAGGCAACAGCTCGTCGAGAAAGTCTTCGAAGACTTCACCGTCGGTGTAACCTTGGTATACACGGGCTAGCATAATTCTATCCTGTGTGTATGCAGGGAGTATGTGATACCGCTGGTCCCGGTGGAATCTCTCGACCTGTACTGGCGTATCACCAATTGGTGCCCATCCGGTCCTGCGGAAACCTATACTCTTATCGCAACCAGATTCATTAACGTCTACCAGATGGTAGGAAGCAAATGCTGTCAATTCGTAGGCGTATCGATCTCGCAAGTCAGCGCTCTGCTCTTTCGCTCTCCGTCGGACTGTTTCCTTGGACAATCCACGAGATTCCAATGTGCGACTTATCGTAGCGGCCGATACAGCTGGTTGCATATGTCTGTGTTGTGCGCAGGGCTTCGGTTGCGGGGAAGCCCAAAGCCTCTCCCATAGTAATTTTGGTGTAGAAGGCTTCAGTCATGCCCATTTGATGCTAATGTTGTCCATGTTGTTGCCAAGCCAGTGGTATAGCTCTTTTTGAGGTGTTGTGAGGTGTTATGAGGTGTTGTGAGGTGTTGTGAGGTGTTGTGAGGTGTTGTGAGGTGTTGTGAGGTGTTGTGAGGTGTTACCGATTTGACTGTGTAGTCACGATGCCACCACCTGTGCCAGACCATGTGATGGAGCGTATCTACCACCAGATCTTCCATCTTGAGATGACTCCTGCGGAGGTCGCTGTCGACAACGGAGTGAGCGTAACAGGTGTACGCAAATGGCGCCAGAACTGGGAGCTCTTTAGTGTACCACGGCCGCCAAAGTGTAGTGCAATGGGGCGGCCAACTACACTCACTCGTGCGCAGGAGGATCTTGTAATGGAGTATCTGAATGAACACCCTTCCGCGAACTTGGATGAGGTGGTTTGGTACATCTACGATGACTTTGGCCAGGAAGTATCGCTCTCTACCGTGTCGAGGCTGCTACATGCTCGCAACGGGTCACGCAAAGTAAGCCATAAGATTGCTCAAGAACGTAGTGAGCTGCTCAGAACCGAGTGGTTCAAGAAGCGCACGCAGTGGTCTGTTGATCAACTCGTCTTTGTCGATGAGAGTGCTTGCTCACCTCGCACTGGCGATCGGAAGTACGCGTGGTCACCAAAAGGGAGCAGAAGCCATGCCATTCAGTACCTCTCACGGCCGGAGCGGTTCAGTGTGTTACCTGCGATCTCAATCAATGGTTATCTACGTGATCCGATGATCGTGCAAGGCTCCGTTAATGGAGAGCTCTTCGTGGCCTGGATGCAGCACACTGTGATCCCTCAGTGCGGCATTGGCACCATCTTTATTATAGATAACATGTCGACCCACCACACGATTGGCCTCGTTGAGATAGTACAGGAAGCCGGCATGTCGATACAGTACCTACCGCCGTACTCACCGGACCTAAATCCTATCGAGCAATCGTTCGGTGCGTTGAAGGCGTGGATCAAGAGGCATATCGAGGAGGCGTCGCAGTGGGAGTGGTTTGGTGACTTCCTGAAGTACGCCGTTAACACGGTCGGTAGTGATGGGGCTCGTGGATGGTTCAAAGAGAGCGGTTACTAGGTAGACAGTTGCGAGAAGTGAGTATCGACCTCGCTGTCGCCCACAGACGAAATTGAAGTTGCCTTAGGCATCCACCAAGTCTGCGACATCAACTTTTGCGATATGCAACATATAGACAATCTAAAGATATCAGATTGTAGCTCTCGCTCCATGCATCAGGTTGCATATCATAATATATCGGTAAGTGGCGTATAGCAGATGTTCCACGCCGTTGAGGTGTTGTCATGCCTGATCGGCCAACGTCGGTAGACTTCTCGGGGGTTCTACGGAATGCTTCCGAAGCTGAGCCTTAGCGGTAGCCTGCACAACCAGCACCTGGGAGCGAGGCGATATCGCTATACATATGCATATGACTAGATAGACTGGAGTCTATGCAGGAGAATGCAGTTGACCGCGTGCAATTCGGTGTAGGAATGGTGGTGTTATATGTGTTTAATGTTACGAAGCCTGAAGCCAGCTCAGACGCGATTTCCGCCTACTATACCACCTTACCTCACTCACCACCACCACCACCTCCACTACTATCGCCACTGCTCCGATTGGCAGCCCTCCATCGTAGCCAGGCCTTTAGCGACGTACGAACTCGCGAGCGATATCCTAGGCCAATGCCGACGTCGGTCCATTCTCTTGCAGGTGCGTTACCAACTGCCTTCACGTCGTAACCGTGATTTAATAGGACCTCGCACATATGCTCGCACGCATCCTCCTCATTCCGCCACGCCGGCTCTCTCTTACACCAATCGGAGAATTGCTGAAGGAGCTCCTGTGCGGAGCTCTGAGAATGCGGTAGCGGCACAGGGCTCGAACGCATGTTGCGTGAGTTCTCATCTCTTAAGGCATCGCCAATATGGTTATGGATAACAATAGGTGCACCGCCAGGTGAAGTAGCACGGTAAGGCTGCCGCATCTCCCTCATCGAATGCTTCTTGGACTTCGAGCGGTTGGAATGAATGAACATCTGCTGTGCCATCGCCGGCGTGGGCACTTCTACAGTGCATCTACCAGAGCGAATGCCTTCGGTCCACGTCGTTAACATGGCAGGATAGATCTCCATATGGAACGACCACTCATCACGAACGGCCCAGTAACACAGCCTTGAATACCGGCCACAGTGCTTATCCTTGCAGATCCAGTAAGTCGTTATATCCCCCATTGGAGCAGCTGCTTCACTATCATCTTCATTGCAAGCCTGCTGACTACGAGCCTGCTGCGTTGCGAGGGCAGCGAGCTGATTGGTTGTTGCACTACGTCGACCACCTTGCGATGGAGCTAGCACCTCAGTTGTTCTGGTGTGAGCATCGACAAAGAGCGTGGGTCTCTTTTGACCTTCGGCGTGCCACTCCTTGATTAGATCAAGAAGCATAGGGAAGTCGGTGGCCTCGCCAATACCCCAATTCAGCTTTGGCAGGCGTGCATAGCCGGCCATGAGGCTCCAGTGAGTGAAGCCATGAGCTGGCATCGCAGCCAATTGGCCATTAAGCCACTCCTTTGCTTCATCCACAGGGTGGTACCGCAGTTCTGAGCTAAACTCACGGATTGTAGACACGAGGATCTCCTTCTTATGCACCACACGCCACTGATGCTTATAGATGAACACCTCATCTACGACCGGCTCCTGCTCCTGCTCTTGCTCTGCTTCACCTTCACGCTCTCGAGCAACACGCGTGCGAGCCTGATCCTTCAACCGAATGAGCGTGCGATCAAGTGAAGCATCCGACTCAGATTCGAGGCCAAGATCACGAAGAGTAGGGCTCTCACCAACGCGTGGTGGTGATGGTCGAATATCAATGGCTGCATTGAGGGCACGGCCAGCAGTCTGTGGTGCAGCACGAGCACGCGGCTTTGGGGTCTTGCTACCACCCTTTTTACTAGTACGCTTGCTGATCTTTGCAGGGGCCGTGGCTAGAGCCTCCTTGCTCTTGTTGGCGGCAATAACCTTGCTAGTAGGCTTCGGAGTGCGTGCAGGCCGTGGCATGGTGATCTACACATGCAATCAGCACCAACTACACCTCACAACACCTCAAAATCGACCATACCATAGGCTTGGCAACAACATGAACTCAATCACTGCAGAAGATGGGATAAGGAGAGGTGCTAGCCACCTATTTACAGTGAGAGCGTGCTCCAACACGCCCGTGATGCAGCAACGCGTCTACACGGCAACAACACAGACATATGCAACCAGCTGTACCTCCACCTCGAACTCCTCACGAACGTACTCTGCGACTTCATCGAGATACCGATCAAGCTTCTGCAACAAAAATACTTGTATGGCATCAGACATTGTAGATAAAATGAGTCGTGGGCGTCCGGCAGGTCTAGTCGGGGGAGCTCTTGGGGCTCCGAACCATCGCATGTTCGACCGTTTTGCTTTGGCCGAACGGCTACTGCAGCCAGGGATATCAGCAATCTGAGCGGTGGTGAGTTGCCCACCGCGAATCATGCCATAGTTCTGCTCATGCTGCGCTGCTCTGAGCGTGGACGGCATACCCATGCGATGCGGCGATCACCGCGTGGCCGACTTCCCCATACCCCCGGGTGCCCTCGTAGATGGGGTACTGTTCACAGCACTATTATACCTGGAGACACCCGAGATGCTTCAATGAAGACAGATTGAATGCGCATCAAAACATTGATCTAAACCCGAGCATGAGACGGGGTAGGGACACGTGCAGGGCGTTAAGCCACAGCGCCAGCTCACCTCCATGACGGACCAGCTGAAGATGGCACAGTACTGCGAGCTGCATTGCTTTTGCTGAATACGATTGAGGACCAAGAGCCTGCGACGATTCTAAATACATTACAGTACATGGTCTCGAGATAATTGCATTGTAGATCGCGCGTCGCAAGCCTTGAAGACCGAGTTCATACGGTCTCAGCGCTATTTGGAACCGCATGATGGCCTCGTCAGTAGTGTAGTACTTATCCTCAACTCTCACCATCACGAACGTGTTCAGCACGCGCGACTCGATGTTACAACCTGGAGCTTTTGTCAGTACCTCAGTTCAGACGGGTGAGTTGCCTTTAGTTCACCAGCATGTGTGCGCGGTCAGACACTCATCATCGACTCGCCAGACCATGAAAGTCTACTTGGCCGGCTGCCGGTCGCGCTACAGGCGCCATTCGATGCGTCCCACCAGCAGGACAATGCGATCTACCTCCCGGAGACGCGCACGGCGGTGTTGAAAGAGATGAGAGCGTTTGTCAATGCTAGTAGTGAGCAGGAGCAGCATGTCTTCTGGTTGAACGGGATGACAGGTACAGGCAAGTCATGATCGCGCGTACATTGGCAAAAGAGCTGCAAAAGGAACGCTTACTCGGCGCAAGCTTCTTCTTCCCACGTGGGGGCGGAGATGTCGCTCACGCAGGCATGCTGCTCACGCGCATTGCCAAGCAGCTTGCGAGAGTGTCGCCGGAGCTAAGAAAGCTGATCTGCGACAGCGTTAATAATAACCCTGACATTGCCACGAAAGCAAGGGGAGAACAGTGGGCCACGCTGGTACGTCAGCCTTTGAGCAGAGTGCAGCGAGCCGATCCGCCCAAGATACTCGTGATCATGCTAGACGCCTTGGACGAGTGCGATAGCGACAATGACATGAGGGGCATAGTCGCGTTATTAGCGGAAGCGAAAGCCATCTCGGCGGTTACAGTGCGCATAGTCGTGACTAGCAGACCGGAGACGTCAATACGACTGGGGTTCAGGAAGATGTCGGCCGTCTTGCATCGAGACCTGAGTCTAGACAACCGACCATGGGAAGAAGTCGATGCAGACATACGTTTTCTTACCACCATCAACTTGGCGAGATTAGCTATGGACAAGACTGGCTAGAGGAAGATTGACCTGGGATTGATGCCATCAAGCAGCTCGTTGAGCTAGTCGCTGGACTGTTCATGTTCGCAGCGACTCTTTATCGGTTTATCGCAGAGAACGACGCAATAGAGTGCCTTTCGCGTACACTGGCAAGCGTGAGCAGGAGTGCCGGGCTCCCCCGAGTGGAGGACGACGATGGAGACGGAGATGCGATCAGACACCTGGATAGCATGTACGATGCGATCCTAGTGAGAAGCCTGATGGCCTGTGAATCGACGGCGGAAGCTTTGAAGGAGACTCTCAGTGCTCTCGCCGTCCTTCAAGAGCCGCTTTCAGTTGTCTCCCTTGCTAGTCTTATGTCGTGTAGAGGGCCGGAGATAGTCCACCAGCAGCTCCGTCGACTTCATGCTGTGGTTCGCGTCCCAAATGAGCCCGACCTGCCAATCCGACTTTTACACGACTCCTTTCGCGAGTTCCTTGGTAGACGGCAGAAGATGCACTATATCAGGACTGGCCGTGGATAAGGAAGCAATCCATCTACATCTCTTCCGACAGTGTCTCTAGACAATGAACGCAATTTTACGGCGTGACGTATGCGGACTACATCATCTCGGAAGGAAGACCGAAGGGATCAACCGGAAGCAGGTGGATGAGTGCGAACCTCTGCACGTCCAGTACGCGTGTCGCTACTGGGTGGAGCACCTGCGGCATTGTGTATTTATATCCGAAGAAGCATCGAGAGGAGCAGCAATAGAAGTGCACGCATTCTTAGAGGTCAATCTCCTACATCGGCTCGAGGCGATGGGCCTTACAGCGAGAGTAGATGAAGCAGTAGAGAGCGTGATACAGCTCGAGGTGCGGCCGAGAAGTGCCGGCATCAGAGGGGAGCCTAGCGGTAGGCACTTAACCTACGGAAGCGAAAAGTCATGTGTCTTTGCAGAGCTTTATCGAAGACGTTAAGCGATTCGTGCTATTCGCACGGGCCGGAATCCAGGCGGCGCCGCTCCAGGTCTACTCGTCAGCTTTGCTGTTTGTTCCGGAGGACGTTATTGTTCGAAGTCACTTTGCCATTCAGCTTCCGGACTGGGTGTCTTTCCTAGGCCCGAGGGAGAGGAGTTGGGATGCTTGCCAACAGGTGCTAGAGGGTCACTACATGGAGGTGACTGCGGTAGTGTTCTCGCCAGACGGCCAGACACTCGCGTCGGCATCGTGGGACAAGAGCGTCAGGCTGTGGGACAGCAGGACTGGGCAGAGCAGGCACACGCTCGAGTGCCATTCCTTTAGTGTAGCTGTGGTGGTGGTCTCGCCAGACGGCCAGACACTTGCGTCGGCGTCGTGGAACAAGACTGTCAGGCTGTGGGACAGCAAAACAGCGTTGCAACTTGAGGTATGGAGGACACATACGATGCCAACGCACTTGCAGTATTCGTCAGATGGGTTAAGTCTTCTGACTAATGCTGGTATCTTTGTTCTTAAAGCGCCTCAGAAGCTACTGACAAGGCCACAAGTGTTCGAGGACCGACGTAAAGTCCAAGTAATGCTGTTGAACGATTGGGTAGATTGGGAAGAGCAAGAAATGCTCTGGCTCCCTCCCAAGTTCCAGCCTCAGAAGCATTCGAGCTTTGGGTACATGGTTGGTATGGGCTTTGCTGGTGGGTGGGTACACTTCCTTGCGCCCAGCCTGCAGAAGCTCTTCCTTTTGCTGAACCGGAGCATAGCTTGACGCAGATAGTGTGTTCAATATATGATCATCTTTGCGTACACTACCGTATCTACAGTACTTTGGAAGCGCATGTTACTCATACTACGCCCTCACGCGTCTTTGGGTGGCTGACTTCGACATTGCGAAGCGCTTGATCGAGGAAACGTCGGACAGCGTATTCTGTTCAGTGTTGAAAAGGTGCTCTATGAGGAAGGGGGTTCGGCATGTAGGCACGCGCGGGTAGGTTATGCCGAAGGCTCGTTCCGATAGCTCGTGACGCACTCTGAGAATCTCGCGAAGAGTGTAAAAGGTGAAGCCACTTTTGCAAGCTACTGTCGTTCAGCCGCTTGATGTTAGCGTGTTCTCGCCACGAAAGCTTACGCTGGGCGCTAACACGGATGCGGCTTCACGAACCCCCTCTAACCGCCTACTACGCTTTAGGCAGAGGTCACTAAGTAGAAGGAGTTTCATTAGATACGAAAGCAATGAAGTATTGGCAATAGAGTCTTACTAAAGAGCAGATTTGTGTTTAGTACCTAAGAAGTGGTAGAGATAGCAAGGGAAGCGGGAAGAGGTAAGAGGAGAGAAAGGCATACGTATACGGTGTCGCAAGCGGGCTATAGGTATAGAAGCTAAGGAGCTTGGGACTGAAGCATATAAGAGTGTAGCTAGCGATTCTAAGTCTGACGGCATTATAGCTATACGGCGAACGCTGAACCGAAGGTTTGTTGGCTAAGGTCTATATCCTACGTTTGCGCGTATCTCGCTTCCCTACGGATTACGATTGTCCAAAATATAGCGCTTCTACCTCCGGGCCTACATCAGTAACGTAGCTAAACTGTATATTCCAACTCCTGTCCAACAATACCTAGATATCGTCGTACTTGTACTATACCAAGTACGATAGGTCTCTATAATGTCCAACAGCGAGCGCATTCGGATCCCAATGAGAGTAGGTGATGCTAGAAGTCAAAATCAGATAACGCAGTCTTCTAGAAGCAGGAGCAGCTACGTAACGAAACGTGACTACTTATTAAGTGGTAACCCTCGCACTTGTCGGTGCTTGAAGCTCCAAGATATGTTCGTTACGATATACTCGACGAACGCATTACCGAAGGCCATCGCGACGTTTGTCTTGACTTCCTTAAGCCTAACAGTTTAACAGCGATACTTACCTAGGGCGCTGCTGTTATGTATCACGTCGGCTGTTATAACCTCGCCGAGATTTTCGTAGTTCTTCGCATCCAGGGTATAGGCAATTTTGTAGCCAGCTTGAATGATGGTGTCGTAGGTCGACTGCTTTACGTCGTTGGGGCTGTGGTATCGGAGTGCAAGGGAGAACCCGGGTGGTAATGATGCGATAAAGCAGATGAAAAGGCTTCGAAAATGTATCTTGTAATAAGGATGAAATGCGCACGATGCAGCGTATCTGCCTTTGGTTCGACGTTATTTGTATTTTTTGAGTTGTTGAAATAGATTGTGATGAATATCGAGCTGGAAATTCCTTAGACCATTGCTATAGCGCAATATGCAGGTCATGCCTGCCAAGTCAATCATTGCAGTTACTCTATAAATAAGATGGCCTGGAGAGATCGGTGATGGCGGTAACGTCCTGTTTCTAGCTCGCCTCCTGGAGAAGGAAGGCTGTTAGGTGATATTACGTAGATCCATGTAAGGTTCAGGGCGGACACCTGTGAGCCGTAAGAGAGGCTATGTTACGAACACGTTGCATTTTAAATGGTCAAGATGTTGCGCGCCTTGGTCTAAACTTCCTAAAAGTTGTAGTCGTTCTCCGAACGCTGGATCATTCTGTGTTCTCAGGCGAAGCACTGCTGTTCCGCTGTGAGAGCATTGGTTGCAAGACCGAACACGGCGCTCATAATGGAAATTGTCAACACCTGATGCGATGAGGGTGCACGCCATGCAGCCTGCAATCGCTGAATCTTGCTGGTTGCAGTGTGCATGAATGAATGAATGAGTTTATACCGCCCAGCGCTAGCACCTAAAGGGCTCTAGCTATACTACATAATCACTGCCTCACTTTCACCTCGAATTAATGTAAGCCCATCCATCTAGTCTCCCTCCATTCCCCTCTCCTGCTCAGGTTTACTCATGGCCTGCGGGAGCTCATGATTAATTGGTAGCACGTAGCTTCTAGAGTCACTTCTCCAAGTGTTCATTATCCTGTTATCGGCAAATGAAGCAATACCTGCTGTCGGCACAAGGGTGCATATGGGTTAGGTAGGCGGGTGGTCAGGTTAGTCTTGCGTGCCTTGTGGTTTTCGTGTACTTTGTGTGCCTTGAGTGGCTTGGACAGTTGTCTGCGTATCGAGACGACCCGTAGCTATCGCAAAATTGATGCTCATTTGGACTGCGTTCATGTCTGGTGTCCAGTGCTTGTCGTCTTGTTGCGTCTTGCCACCCAAGAGGTAGGACCGATTGATTTGTCTTGTCTCTGCTAGTTGGTGTAGCTACCGTCGCTCCCTTTCCCATAGCTTGCATCGAAGTAGGAAGTGCTCTTCCGTTTCCTTCTCTTGTCCGCGTGCGCATTGGTCTGTTGCTGCTGCATTGATTCGATATAGGTAGCTATTTAGTCGTGACATGCCGGTACGGAGCTGCGCTAGGATGCTTGCTTGTCTTCGCTTCAAAGGATCGTAGAGAAGACGAGTATGGGGTCCCGGTAGACCAATGTCGATGCGGCGTAGATGCTGGCCAGTCTTGGTAACTATTCCGCGAGGTCCTGATCTTTTCTTCTGCTCGTTGATGTCTCATTCAAAGAACAGTGTTTTCAGCATGTAAAAATATACCCATTGATGAACTCAATGAGGTCGCAGTTAGTGGGGAGGCTTGTGGAGGGTTTGTTAGGACGTCAATGCACTCGAAAAATCGCTCCCCGCTGCTCCGACATGGGGGGACGCAGGCAGAAATAGGGTTGCCATGCCCGGGCAAGGGGCAAGCGATTAGTTTCTCCTCTAATGGAGCAAATGAACACCACTCTTTGTGCACGGGGCGGAACAAGGACCTTGTCGTTGCTCGCTTCCTTGTTCCGCAGCATGGGCTACTCCTCACTCAACGCGCAGTGGACAGTGTTGAGCCTTGCAACCTGCTTCACAGTATAAGCTGAGGCCCCCTGTAATCTGAGACAGTACAGAGGTGTATCCGGCAGTGTATCGTAATGCGTGTCAAATACTAAAATGTAGATATGGGTTCGTATACTCATATCAACGTCCTTATGGTCTGCAATATCTCTTGTCCTACGCCATGACATACCTGCCAATCTCCTAGGACCTTCAATATCATTTTAGACACTACGAACATTCACCAGGAGAACAAAGGGAGCAAAATGAACAGAGCGAGGAAAGACTCCTTCCAAAGACAACGAAGCAAAGGAGCGCGTCACTCGAAGAGCGGAGCGAGCACTGCTCAGATTCTTGCTTTGTTGACTCCATGACAAACCGGACTAAGAGTAAGGTCCCTGGGTGGAAATAGAAACCCCCGGACAAATCACGCATGTAGGCAACAAGTTGTAGTACCCCTAGTGTGCTGAAATCGGTCGCTGATCGACATATGCAAGAAATGGCGCCCATCCGAAGCGTGAGTAATAAGGAACTATGATCCTCTTTCATAGGCAGTCGTTGTGGTTGTTTGGCAGAAGAACATCGCTCGTCTGGTTGCGGAAAAAAAGGAAACATTGGTGAGGTTGAGAGAGCGATCAAACGTTATTGCCTACTCCCTAAAGTACCCATGCACGTGGAGGCTTTCATGTGATGTTATGAGAAGTCCCTGCTGTGGCCACTAGCCGCCTACTGCCATGGCTGATTCAGTGCGCATCCCGTAGTGCAGTGCGCTAGTGCTGGCGGTTTCGTACATCGAAGATTTGTGGACGGAAGATGGGTGTGTAATAATGGTATTGGCGACGTCCACTCCACGATTAAGAATTCAGCTTGCAAGGGATGCGTCCATCGCGGACCTATATCATTCTTCAGTCTGCTTAACACAGCCAGCTTCATCATACGGCGTCAAACGCCAATCTTCTATCACTTCGCAATATGCTTCATGCTCGCCTTGACTTCCTTGCTTTCCAAGACCTCGAATGCTAACGGCCAAAGCGTACTACCTCGTTGGACACCCTGTTGATTTCTTGACCACTCGGGAGTTCGCAGCGATGGCATTCTCAAGTACCGTGAAAGCGATGTTGTAGGAGTGTTCTCTGCAGGCTTTTGAGCTTTCGACTTCGAACTTTGGGCCTACCGAACTCGCTTTGCGGATTTGATGCCGGCTCGCCTCTTTCACGCTCCCCTATCAAGCAGCCGGCTTCGCATGCTTCGTAACCTCTGTGAATTGGGTTTAGATTATACCACCGAACTTCGCGCGCTTCGTGTTGCCGATGGCATGATGTGTTTATAGCTTGATATCGCATGCACGACGGACTGTGCGGTATCAGCAATCATTGATGCAATACCCATTGAAGATGAGTCGCGCGAAATACGATACCGCACTGCGCACAGAATTAGCCTGAAATCAAGGGTCAACACACACCTTCGATTTCCATTTCCGTCAAGTTTGGCAATGCACTCTCGATCAGCGTTCGTTTGGGAACGTTTCTTTCCCTAGTCTCACTCGTAATTGAGTGCTTCGAAACTTGGTATTCGTTCACGGCCAAAACCTAAATGTGCGGAATGCAGAAACACATGGTGTATCTACGGAGTAGACTTCAGGAAGCTGGAAATATTCAACCGCAATACCACTTCTTATGACAAGGCAACGCAGTAACTATCAAATAGTCGAGCGGTCCATGCATCGATAATTTGCAATCTGACGATCGCGTGATCGGTGGTTCTGTAGGCGGACTTATGTCCGCAACGCTGATGCCCGACCCTAGCAGCTGCATGTGGTACATATCTCGCAAGAGGAGCTGACACGCTAGAATCCTATTGATCGGAAGCGCTGGAAGCCGAATCGACCCAGCGGCATTGTATTTAGTAGGAGTGAGCCTCGGGCAAGAAACAGTTCGCCAAGATCGGGCATAATTCGAGCATAGATATCAGCTACCTGATATAAGTTCCAACGGCTCTGCGCGTCAATGCTGCACCCGTGTAGTGCGGTAGTCGCCCAAGAAATAGATGCGGGTCGTCTCCGGTCAAGCTCCGCGTGACCAGGATGGCTTGGCTTGTGAGCAGTGTATGCAAGCGGACGATAGGATGGGATTCATCAAGAATAGTTGACCATGTAAGACGTCATAGTCGTCGCAATGGAGGACCTGTCAGCTGTGGAAATCACCGCCAGAGTTGCGATCTTTGAGATCAAGACTGCGCGCCAGTGCGTCCTGCTCTGGTGTAAATTTCATCAATATCGTGTTAGTTCTCGAGCGCGGCGGCTGACAGGGTCATCAGACTCGTCTGGAGCTTCCCATCCGACAGCGAAATGATGAAGTGAATACCACGATCAGATCATACAAAGACAAGGCACACAACAGACAGTGACATGAAAGGAGACATAAGCCTTGATTTAAATTGATTCGTAGTATCAGACAGATCGCTAGATTTATCGAAGTCGTGCTAGGGAATGTCATTGAGACACACCCTCAATACTCGACTGCTAATTCAGCTCATGTTCATGACTATGTGTTCACGATTTGTCTCCTTATATATCGCACTCAACGTGAGCTTTGAACCTGTGCCTGCTTGCGAACTGCCATATTTCTTTTGACAATGATTCATATTGCTTTCACTGCATACACCTAAGATCAACTTCAGATCTATCTCACGCATGTGTGCTGACTTGAAATAACGAACGTCAGACACACTCCTCGTTGGCGACATCGTATACAAACATGTAAGTTGTACACGGAGGTATAGAGCATAGCCAGCCCCATGCACTCTAGGCAAAATATCAGTTTTTATAATCTCCGACTAATTCCGGGACTTTGCAAGAAGTATCAGAGTAAGCACAACATACGAGTTGTGATGGCCTCTCATTGCTGCCAGGGGCGTCTTGTACATTATCTCGCACATACCATAGGTCTGCAGCGGACAGTCAGCTTTGTAAGTCCTACACGCTTGAGGCATTGTAAGAAACCTTTAACAACCTGAAGACCGAGAAGAAACCACAATTCAAGCCAGTCCAACCAACGGTGTGTCGAGCGCAAGACTGCAACACAAACACGCTGATGCGGGACGACTATACGCAGGCAGAGCATCAGAGCTACGGGAAATGCAGACGCGTGTTGGATGTGATGGGATTCTTTGTCACCCTCCATTATGGCAAGCGTGGTGAGTACCTGTCCGACCGCGGGCAGATCTCACACGGCAGATTTGACCTTGCGGATGGTGTTTCACTCGTCGGGAGGAGGCTTCCCGCACGGTATCAGTGTCCGCGTGTGAAAGCAGATCGGCTTATTGGCAGCAACGAAGATGGACCTCAAGCGTGCGAACGCATCTGTCACGCAATGCGTGCTACTGGAAATGGAGTACGAGGTACATTGGCGCGCATTCGTAGGGCCATGCATGCCTACGCAGTGTGGACCCGTCCTGAAAGCTCCAGAAGTGAGACGTCGCTTTCTCCAGGTCTTGCCAAATTCGTGCTTGAACCATACCATACGTCCCCCTTCATGGCACTGTACAACGCCCGTGATAGCCGTGACTGAGAACTCTAAGGCATGAGTACGGGAACTTCTTAAATCACTGTTGAACTTGCGGCAAAGCAGACTGAATTCAGCTTCTGTCGGTGCCAGATAGATCTCGTATTCGTACTTCTGGGTTGCAGGAGACTCATTCGTCCTGTTAGATCTTCGCGTAGGGTCGTACGAAATTTGCGTATCGACGCCGCTCCCAGGGCATATCAACGTCACCACATCAGTCAAGGCTTGCAGCAGAAGATGCGATGCTCGGAGAGTTATTCTAGGGGCGGCGCTAGGGGTGGGAGACGTACTCTACTTACACTTCGATGAGTGATCAAAGATACTGTGAATATGAATTCAATCGTACATTGAAGTCATCATAGCGCATTGTTGTTGTGTTCTCGAAACGTCGGAACGCTAACTCAAGGCGGAAAACCGATCATACTGTGGGAATAGTCATACCACGGTGGTTAATGTTAATGGGCACATTTTTTTCACTCTCTTCATGATAGGTGCGCTCGCTCTTGGCGGACGCCCAGGTTTTTATTGTGCACCAAAAATAGATCTCGGTGAGGATTCATGGGGTATCGAAGTGTTAGCTTTGCGATTACTTGCGACTTTCCGCATACAATGCAGACGTGTGCTTGATATTACATCGCAGCGATCGCCGTTGACTACGCCGAGTAGTATTGTCTAAGGAGGAACGCCAGTGGGTCAGTATCCGATTTGGCACACCTGGACGACTGCGCCGGGACCGACACTCTAGACCGTTTCCTGTGAATGGAGTCTTCACATCGCCTTGTAAGACCCTTGAGAGCTACTCCTACCATGCCAGGATCACCGGACTCAGAGCCCCACGGACAGTGGGTCGTCATCAACTCGGCGTCTGCAAGTGATGCCACCCAAGAAAGCGTGCTTGCAAAGCGCAAAGGTGAGTATCTTTACACCCGCTATCTTGCCAAATCCAGTTGACTAACGCGTGTGTGCAAGCGAACTCAGAGACTCTAGGACCGGCGAAGCGCCGAGAAACACCGACTACGACCTCACCCGCCTCGCCTATACCATCACAGAACAGCCAGCCAGGGGATTCACTACCTGATGTTGCTTCCATGCTGCAGACAACCCTCATCGAAACGACCCACAGACCTCCTGCATCCTCAATAAAGAGCAAAGATCTACATCCGATAGTCAGATCTATGCTCCCACATCAGTATCCTGGTTTGACGCCAGATACTCTTGCTACCCAGATACTTGAAAATCGTCACGAGGTACTTGGGGCAGAGGAAGATTTCGGAAAATTGAAGTCAAAGATTCGTACAGCTCTTGGGGACCTGTGTGTTGCCAAAAAGGCTTGCCGCAAGCGGACTACTGGTCCAAAAGGTGGTCCGGCTTACGAGTACATCTTTCAAGAAGGACAATCAGAACGCGCATCTCCTATAGACAACTCTGTCAGCAATCGGCTATCGTTCTACATTGAAACCGAACAAAGCGGGTTCAGAGAGCAATCACCTCTGCCGATGCAGACACCTTCTGCAGACGCAAACACAGGTGCCGCACCGAGTCCCAGTGGGCAAGCAAGAGCCTTACAACATCACACAGGCACGAATCAAGGAGAAGATAGAGTACACGAGCTAGCGAGTCTGTCCGACGCCGCATTGAAAGACCTTGGTGTAGAACTCGTACAACTCGTACAGCTCAAGACCGAAGGAAGGACAGCTAAGGCGCGAGTGTCTGCTCTGAAAGCGAAAGTTAAGCAAATCAAAGAAGAAATAGAGAGCAGGAAGACAGCAGAAACAGGCTGAAGCAGACGTTGCCAAAGCTGAACAGGATGCTATCAGGATAGCCCAGCTACTGGATGCAAAGGAGAGGAATCTGGGACTTGGCAATGATGATAATTAGACTTTGTAATCATTCACAAGACCTGCACTCATCACCACTTCAAATGTTGTAACACAGGCTAACGCGGAGCACGAGTGCGTGACCATTCCTAGGGCATGCCCATAAAGTACACCAAATTCGTGTCCACCAACTTCTACACATGATGCCTCACCCAAAATGCGTCCCAATTAGCTCAAAAGAAGGCACCATATTGCTTTGTCGATCACAGAACCTTATACCGAGAAATATATAGAGGCACTTCAAGAGAAGACTACACGCCAACTAACAGAAGACTTAGTCGTACTAAGGAGGAAGTCATAGTCTAGAACATTCTAAAGCTGCATACCTAAGGACTCTCACATACGATTGCTCTAGTCAAACAGATAGCAGATTCGATCTCTAGAGTAAGAGGTGCATAAATTATTACAATAAACTCGCTAAAGTCCTTAATCATGAGGACTCTAAGGCTTTGAGTCAAACTTGGAAGGATATACGAGTATTAGAGGGAGCTCTATAGAGATTTATGATTGTAATCCTGTAATACCTTAAAACTCTGTTACGTATAAATGACTTCTTACTTTATAGTAACTAACTTACACTACCTCGTAAGATAAAGCTCTATGCGTAGCATGTTACTCAATGAAGCTCATTTTTATAGTAGATGGCAAAGCTTCGTGCTTAACTTAACGTCAACGTTGGGGGCGTGGGGATTATGGTGGCGTGGTTGATTTCTATCTCAACTTTGATTGTCTCAACTTCAACACGCGATGCCTCTCTCAAAACGCGTCCAAATGAGTTCAAACGGAGGGAGCATCTTGCCTGCATTACATGCTACCAGATTCGGACATATGAAACGCCTGTATTACGCAGCGCGGACCTACGGTGTGTCGCCAACAACACTCACTCGAAGATTGAATGGAGGCATAGCAAGAGACGAATACACTGTCAAAAACACACGGCTAAGCGCAATTGAAGAGGAGGTGATTATTAAGAACATTGAGAAGCTTGACACGCAAGGACTTGCACCCTCGATAGCCATAGTCAAAGTATGGCGGATTCAATTTGCAAAGCGCGTGGTGCACAGCCAGTCGGTATCAGCTGGCCATACCAGTTCATTTCACGTACGCCACAACTCAAGACTGCTATTGGACGAGTATACGAATGCCAGCGGAAGCGGTGTGAAGATCCAGTTGTTATCGAGGCCTGGTTTCGACTTTTTAGGGACACAATCAATAAGCATGACGTCCTCCCGAAGGATACCTACAACTTCGATGAGGCTAGCTTCCAGATGGGTGACGTCTCAGCCTCGAGAGTGGTAACATCTGTGGATCGAGTTGGCAGACCAAAGCAATGTAAGCCTACAGGCACCGAGTGGGTTACGTTGATTGCAGGCGGTAGTGCGACAGGCTACCTGCTACCGCCCTTTTTTGTTATGAAGGGAAAAGAGATTAATCTAGCACGGTTTGAAGGGCTTCCTCCAAGCTGGGTATTCGCGGTAAGTGCAAACGGCTGGACTACAGATGCAACTAGTACGCAATGGCTTTACCACTTTGAAAAGCACACAGCAAAAAGAACAGTTATCAGCAAAAGGCTCCTAATCCTTGACAACCATAGCAGCCATACCTAAGGGGAGTTCCGAGCGTTCTGCAACGACTATGGCATTATCCTACTCTGGACGCTGCCTCATTAATCACATATCTTGCAGCCAATGGACGTTGCCTGCTTTGCACCCTTGAAGGTAGCCTTTGGAAAGCAGAATATAGGCTTGATTCAAAAGCAGATCTACCATGTTCAAAAATAAGACTTTATCGATGGGATCCATATAGCAATAGACCACGCCTTAACCTCGAGCAATATTCAAGCTGGCTTTAGAGGCGCTGGCTTACATCCACTCGATCCGGAGGCCGTGTTGTCGCACCTTGAACCAGTATTACAGGATGAAGAACGTACTACTCCACTATGCTCACAGCACTCGTGGGAAGCACGTACACCCGAAAAAATAATAGAAGTCACTCAACAGGCTACGCTAATTCAACGACGCGTTACAAGACATCAGAGTAGCTCACCGGCTCCAATTCTTGAAGCACTTATACAATTGTCGAGAGGAGCTCAAAGGATGGCTACCGACGCTATTTTACTCCAATCTCAAGTCGCTGCTTTACAGTTAGCAAACGACATCCTTCAACGTCGTAAGGCCCGGGAGAGGAAGCCAATCCAGGTCAATCACGCTATGTCAGTTGAGGAGGCAAATGCTATCATCACTGCACGAGATGCTGGCGCTATGGTTGAGATGGAGGAGGATGTGCTAGGGCGTAAGAGGAATGTTAAGACGTGTAGCCGGTGCAAAAGACAAGGTCATACCATAACAACCTGTTAGACCATATTATGGATATTAATGAATCTAGATCGTCAATTTGACGTCAAAAAGGTACGCAATTGTCGAGGTATCAGATGCCATGGTCAAATTTGAGGTGGAAATTAACCACGCCCCCATAATCCCCACGCCCCCAACGTTGACGTTAGTAATTAACCGCGATCACCTTAGTATAGGTAGGACGTACACACTTACTTACTTACGCGTAAACGCGTAGGCATAACAACTCTTATAGGTTATTACGACCGGTGTTGTAAGTGACAATGGATCGCACGTAATAGGATCTCTAAAGGAGACAGGTAGCTACGACTTATGCTTAAGGGGAAGGTAGAGCTAGAAGCGTCAGAGTATCTTGAGCGAAGGACCAATAATAAATAGTTCAGTATAGGAATCGTTAATTTCCAAGAAGTCACTGTAAACAATGAGTGGGGAACACGAGAGAAGCAGAAGGCATCTCTCGCTCGCTATGTACCTATGAGATTCGTTGCTCTCACGCGCTAACGCGTGAGTGAGTGAGCGGATGCGTCCCACCTGTGCCAAGGTGATCGCGGAATGGTCACCAGCTCAAGAGTGAGTGATTGAGCGGGTGCGTCAGGTCACGTGATCTGCAGTTGATCACTGCCTAATATATGATACCACCTCGATTTCAGATGAAATTCACTGAATCCCGCTCTTTCTTTTAGCCCTCCCGCCTGATCCAGCCTCGTCCCCGCTTTACCGTACGCTAAGCCCTTTACGAACGCTTCATCTATACCGTGTCGTCGACGCGTAGCTACGCGTCGACTTATAGTATTCAGAATACTCAAACTATCGGCTTGTTGTTCATAACATCCTACGTATACTTTATATGCTAATGGTATGAGATTCGTCATAGAAAGGCTTCCCTACCCTCTGCTAACCGAGACTGGGAAGTGTAAACCCCGAGCCTGATAATAAGTTCTCCGCAGCTCCACTCTAACCTAATAGCACGTTCTTCGCAGCTCCGTTCTATGGCACAGAATAAGCCTTCGGTCGAGAGCCTCCTCGGTATAATCAAACATCTTCGCGAGTATGGAGTAGCGCTTTGTGTAAGGTGCAAGGTCGCGGTCCCGTTTGAAGGCATAGAGAACCACCTCCGGGCTACTCACCGTGGCATTCCGACTAAAGTTCGGGCTCGTATCTTCGAAGACTTCAAGAACTTGCCTATCGCTCAAACTGTAGCAGATATCCTGCCTTGCGCCGATGGATCTCCTCCGTTGTCCTGTCTACACGCGGCCCGACCAGGTTTCTTCTGTCCAGTGTGTACAGACTTTAAAACCATTTCCTGGTGACAACTTGCAAGATATTCCTATGTATTTGAGTATATTAATCGATCCAATGTATAACCAAATTTCGGCAAAAACAAATTCTATTAAGAAATTACTATTACTCTAAAACGCATATCTACTTAGTCTAAGACATAATTATAGTAAGAGCTTACTCATACTCGGCAGCTTTCTAGCCTACTTACTTGTTACCGTATAGCTTCTTTACTCCTCTAAGGAGAGCTTTAGTCGACTAAGGCTTCCGAAGACGTTAGATACCTATAGCTACCCGCTTTACTCACCGAGACTCTTACTTAGTTCTCCTACGTATTTTTTGCTTGAGTATTATTTCTAATCCCTAGAAGTCGTACTATAACGTCGAAGCCTATAGGCCTATCCGTACCTTTCCAACCCATCATTTCGTAAATACTACTCCGGCCTAGTTAGCGAACGCCCGGTTCACCGTACGCGTCTTATAGTTACGCTGCTCCGTTATACTTCGGATTATTACGTTGATCTCTTCTACGTCTTTATCGCCTTCGTCGGGGTCAAAACACTCGATCTAACTTGTAATTTGGTCTTAACGATAGCTACTATAATCTATCTCCAGTTGGCGACGTAAAGCCGTAGTACGTACGCTCGAATACTTACTTCTTCTAAGTAGCGACTTAAATAACCCTCCGACTATACCTTTCTAAAATTTTCCTAGGGATACGTATAGATCAACGATCTAGGCGAAGTCTATCAGAGGAACCTCTCCCGTAGTAGTAAGACGTAGACGATATACTCGAGTAGTAGCTCTACGATCGGATTAGCAAGGAATTAGACGTTCTCTTTATAGTTACCTATTTGTTGCTAGCCATTATAGTACTAGACTTATACTATTATAAGTTCGAAGCGTATAATGATAGACCGTCGCCGCTAGTATTGCGATATGTTATCGAGAAACGTTCGCTCTCTCGTACGGGCTATCTACCGCTAATATCTACTGAAGATACTAGTCATAGCAGGCTTCTATAAGTTCTAGTATCTTCCTATAAGATAAGATAAGAATTCATACGCCTGGTTTGGTGCTCTAGTAGCCCATGCAGGAAACTATCCTATGAAATGTCTAAGAAGGAAACCACTTGTTGTAGTAAAAACCCCCAATCCTGTCTCTTGCCTTACTTTTGTACTTGGCTTGCCTTCTGGAAGTGCACTAGGCTGTGTGCCAGTTGTGCTCCTACTCCTTGTCTTGAGCAAGCATCCTCCTCTTGCCTGCCTGCGCCCTCCTCTCTAACTCCCTCTCAGTCTCCTCTGCAAGTTTGAACTGTGCAATATATCCTTCATCTAGGATCCACTGGGTGATCCTTTTCAGATCCTCTGGGCTGTTCATCATTGCCCTGAATGATCTGTCCTTTGCTTGTCTCCAGATCTCCCCTCTCCCCTGTGCCTAGGAACTGCAGCTCATCACCATGTGCTTGACATTCTGGGAGGGATAGCCACACTGGCATTGTGGTGAATTGACTCCTAGGACTCTTCTCCTATGCAAGTAGGAGTTCAGCCCTACATGGCCACTCCTAAGTTGTGTTGCAATGCTGCTCTATGCCCTCTTCAGGCTGATATGTAGTTTTGATGGAGTGTCTTTGAAGTCCATCCTCTCTTTCCCTGTCTTGTCCTGATAGAAGTGTGCAGCCTGCCATGTTGTTGGGTCTGCAGGGTTCCTGTCCTGGGCTAGGTGGTTGTCCTGGACTGGCCAGCTTCTTTCCCATGTCCTGTAGGCCATCCTCTTAGCCTTCTCCTGGGCAGGCTCCCTAGGCCTGCCTTCTGGGATTGAGGCCCAGGTTACCAGGTCCAGCTCCCTCTGTAGTGTTCTCCTGTTGCCATTGTATGCTCTCCTGATCTTGGCTGTGGCTGCCTGAATAGCGTCCTGGGCTTGGTGTGTTGCAGAGGCTTTTGAGTGTTGCACCCTGAGCTGGGTCAGGTATTCCTGGATTGGGAGAGTGGCTGTTTCATGGTGTACCATCCTAGAGCTGGTTGTCTTGTATGCACCTGTGATTGTCCTCAGGCACCTAGTCTGGATAGCCTGGATTGGCTTTGTGAGGCTGCTTGGAATCTTGCCTTTCTTGTCAGGCTGGGCCCAGACCTGAGCTCCATAGGTCAGAGCTGTCCTGATTACAATATCATAAAGAGTCTTGGCCTTCTGGAAGGTGGCTCCCCAGGTTGAGTATGTGAGCCTAGTGAGAGACTGTGTCTGTACCTCTGCCTTCTGCTGTATCTGCTTAACGTGTGCTCCCCACTTGAGCTTAGGGTCTAGGTAGACCCCTAGAAGTCTGAGAGAGGTGCAAGGTTGGGTAGTATGTCCCTGGATCTGTACTGTGGCCTTGAGGTTGTGTTTCTTCCTTGCCCTTGTGAAGTGGATGAGCTGGTACTTCTCTGGTGCAAACTTGACTCCATGTTTCTCTGCCCACCCCTCACACTTCTCATGCTGAGCTATGAGGATCCTGCAGTTCTCCTCTGTGGAGTGGGACCAGGCTAGGATGTTTGTGTCGTCCACAAACCCCCCAGCTGAAGATCTTGGGGTCTCCAGCATTGGTAGGAGTGTTCTAACAAAGAACAGGAACAGCACAGGAGACAGAGTTGACCCCTGTGGGATCCCAGTAGAGGTAGGGATCTGAGGTCCCTGGAATGTCCCAGGATTATGGATGTAGTCCTTTCCTGTAGGAATGACTGTATAAAGTCTGTGAGCCACTCTGGGATCCCAGCTTGCCTCATGTTGTGAACCAGCCTGGTGTGGGAGACATTGTCAAATGCTCCAGAGATGTCCAGGCTGAGCATAGAGGCCACAAGCCCCTTATCCTGTCCCCAGATTGTGTACACCTGTTCAGTGAGGAGCTCAATTGCAGAGAGAGTCGACCTCTGTGGTCTAGCTCCCATCTGCTCTCCAGGGAACAGGCTATGGGCCTCAGCTGCTTTAGAGAGCCTGTTAGCTACAGCCTTCTCAAGTGTCTTCCCTAGGGTGTTGAGGAGGGCAATTGGTCTATATGACTTTGGAGTGTCATATCTTGGCTTTTGTGGCTTCTTCAGGACCACTGTGTTGGACTCTTTGAACTGTTTTGGATGATACCCAATTGCGACACAAGCTGTGAAGAGCCTGGCTAGGGGCCTGCTCAGTGTGTCCCTACAGTACTTCAGGAATCTGTTTGGGATTTTGTCTGGACCTGGAGCCTTATCACTTGGTAGGCCTTTAAGGATGTCCTCAACTTCTGCTGCCTCTATGCTCTGTGGAATTCCAGTGATGTCCTCTGGGTAGACTGTGCCAGGAATGTCACTTATGTCTGCCTGGACTGGTGGAGGGAAGAAGTGCTCTGCCATTGCCCTGGCTTTTCCCTCCTCTGTGTCCTGTACTCTTCCAGCTTTGTCCAGGATGTGGGGGACCTGTGGTAGGGCATTTTTGTCCCTAGGGTCTTTCCTTGCCCATTTGCCTAGCTTCCAGATCTTGGCTGGGTCCCTTGCTGCTTCAGCCACAGCAATTCTCCAGCCCTGTGCCTTGTCTTTCCTGATCTGAGCCTTCTTCCTATTCGTGGCTTGACTATACAGGATCCAGCTCTCCTCTGTCTGCCTAGCAGTCCATTGTCTTCTTGCCTGCCTGGCTTCTTTAACTGCCCTTGAGCATTGGAGTGTCCAGTATCCCTGTGCAATAGGAGAGGGCTTGGCTAGTGGGATATAGTCTCTAATGGTCTCCTGGATTGCCCTGGTGATCTGGGTCACTCTGTTGTCAACGTCCTCCCTAGCACACAGTTGTTGCTGGCTCCAGTCTTGAAGCTTGAGTTCAAGGTGCAGATTGACTATGTCCCAATTAGCTGCCTTCCATTGTGGTCTTGGGATTAGATCTCTGTTCTGTCTTGGCTGTATGTTGAGCTCTATACAGATTGGGAGGTGATCTGAGGAGGACTCTAGTGCTTCTTCAACTTGACAGCTGAGGATTGTGTCTGAGATTGACTGTGAGACAAAAGCCAGGTCCAGAGTGCTCTGACTTCCTCTAGTCTTCCAGGTCACCATGCCCTGGGGTGTGATCAGGTCCATTCCAAGACTCTGTGTGGTTCCAATCATGCTATCTGCAATGTTGTGATATGTATTGACAGCTGTCCCTCCCCACCTAGGGTGGTGGAGGTTGAAGTCTCCTAGGAGGATATGAGCTCCCTCCTGGGAGAGGATCTCTGGGATCCATTCTAGGGTGCCAGGTTCCTGGCTGCTATGTGACTGTGGAGGAGGATTGTATAAGCTGTGAACCCAGATCTTGCCCTGCTGGGTGTTCAGGCTGACTGAGGTGATATCACCTCCTGCAGCCTCTGGTGTCTCTTCTCTTCTCCACTGGGTGATGTCTAGGGCCTTGCTGATGTAGATGCAGGTCCTGCTCTTTGGATGCTGTGGAAACACAAGGTGGTAGGCTGGGTGCTTGACTGTAGTATATTGTCCAGGCTGTGGATTGATCCATGGCTCCTGGACTGCAACCACCTGGTGGATTTTTGGATCCAGTTCCTGGAGGAAGTGGTGCTGGACCTTGTCTTTGCTTTTGTTGACATTGTACTGTGTGATAGTCCATTTGGTGTGGTCAATCATTGAGAGGAAGGTGTGGTGTCCATGTCTTCTGTAACTGTCTGGGTCGGGGCTGGGGTGGCTTCTATTGTGACATTCTGGACTCCTTGGTTGTTGAATGCGTTATGGGTATGCTGTTGTGTCTGGTTCTGGATCTTGTCTCCTATCTTTGGCTGGTTTGCCTCAGGTTGGTCAAGCTTCCTTGGCCTACCTACTGGCCTCTTCTGGCCCTCCTGTGCAGGGACATATTTCCTTTTCTTTTGGCTGGCCTCCTGCCACCCTTCCTCTGCACTCTGAGAGCTCTCCTCTTCTGTCTGGTACTGGCCTATATCTCCTGTCCTGGTTGCTGTAGCCTTTGCCTGGGCTGCAATCCTTGTGGGGCAGCTCTGATCCCAGGCTGGGTGCTTCTTGCCACAGTTTGCACACCTCACTCCTGTGGTTGTTGTGCACTCCTTTGTATTGTGGTCCTGTGCACACTTGCCACACTTCTGCTTTGCTGTGCAGTTTGGTGCCACATGCCCATAGCCCTGGCACTTGAAGCACTGCATAATCCTGAAGCTAGACTTAAATATCTCTGTAGTCTTGAGCTCTGCCTTCCAGACCAGCCCCTTGTTGATGATCCTATTAGCCTGCTCTCCTGTGTTCAGCCAGAGAATGACTGAACTGTGTGTCTGTCCTGGAGTGTGCTTCTTCCTCAGCCAGGCTGCCCTCAGAAACTCACACCCTGGTGCAACAGCCTGGTTCTCCCTCTGGAGCTCTTTGAGCTGGCTCTCCTCTGTAGGGCTGAAGCTAAGTGGTATCCCATGTACTAGAACCTGAAATGCCTGGGCTGTGACCTTTGCTGATGGTGCAAGCCTCTCAGTCCAGGTCTTGGTTTTCTCAAGCTCTTTCCTAGCCTCCTGCCCTGCTGTGAACACCTTGATGCTCCCACTCCCTGTCTGCTTTGCCCCAATCACTTCCTTCCTCCCAATTCTCCTCACAAGCTCCTCACAGGAGAGCCCTGCAATCTCCTTGCGCTCCTCTGGGTCTTGGATCCTGACTGTAACTCCTGTAGGCTGTTCTTTAGCTGCAACTCTTGCCCAGGTTCTCTGCTGGCTTTGCTGGTTGTGCTGTCCCTGGAGGGTGCTTCTCTGGAACTCTTTTCTGAAGTCCTTGATCTCCTGGAGAAGGAGGTGGGTGCTTGGGCTTTGTTGTTGTTGTTGTCTTAAGGTCTTGGCTTGGAGGATGTTAATGACTTGAACAGCCTTCTGGAGTAGGATCTTATATGCCCTGGCGTGTAAGTCCTGTCCTTCACAGGCCTCTGAGATGTCCTTCTGGAGTGCTTGAACTGTCTGGGTGTCTAGGGTCTGGTGTTGTTGGGTGGGTGTCTTCCTCTGCTGCAGGGGGAACCCCTGACCTCCTCCTGCTGCCCTCTGACCTCCACCTCTGTCCTGGCGCTGTTCCCTAGCTTCAATGGTATCCTCTCCTCCACTCTGATCGCTTCCCTGCTCCTTGTGGGTGTACATAGTCTCAGATCTAAACATTAGTATAGTTTACCTACGAAAATTATAGTATAACGAAACCTCTATCTAGTTACTAGAATACCTAGCCGGTATATAGATACGCTAAGCTAGAGGTCTATTACTACATATAGTATTAGGGTTCGTAGGCTAACGAGCTAGTCTCGGCTAGTCCGGCCCGGACTAGCGCATCGCGGCCGGGGTAGGGCTTAGTAGATAAGGGATACCTTAGCTAGCCCTAGCTTCCCTCCTTCTACTTCCCCTCCCTATCGATTCGAGTGTCTATATACGTAATATATACTATACAATTATGTTACGGTCACGTTCCGCGGGACAGATGAAACGCTTCAAGAGCCTTCATTGTCGCACGGTCACATCACGTGACTCAGCCTTGGCAACAGAGCAACGGATCAACAGAGCAGACGGAGCGCTCTGTCGCTCCCCTGCTCCCTTACTCTGTCTCACGACGATCACACATGATCATGGACGACTTTCATAGGTATATAGCTAGCGAGAGTGCCTTCTGCATCTCTCGTGTTCAACTCATTGTTCATAGTGACTTCTTGGAATACAACGATCCATACACATTGACTCTGACTGCTCATCCTTCGCTCAAGACTCGACGACGCTTCCAGCTCTGCCATCCCCTCAAGCACAACTCGTGGCTACCTGTCTCCCTTGGAGATCCTGTCACGTGCGATCCATTGTCACTCACGACGCAGGTCGTAACAAATTACTTTGTTATACTATAGACTATATACGTACCTTACACTTACTTAGAGAAGACGATACCGCTACTTAAGAACGTGTCTATAACCTTAAGAAGCTTAAATATCTACTAAAAGCTTAAGAAGAACTATATAGTCTCGATAAAGGGTAGGCTACGATATATAGTAGGTCGATATAGTTACTATACTAGAATTTTATAACCTACTAATATCGATAGATATAATATAAGCGGAGCTAAGACTTCGTTAATATAATATACTACTTAATAGACCTAGATCTTAACTATATAATAGTAATTTTAGATTTTAGGTGCCGCTAAAGTCGCCCGGACTAGCTCCCCTAAGCTCTAACCTTATAATAACCTAAATAAAAGAGACTAGAGAAGGGTACAATTATCTAGTTAAGATAGTAAAGAGAAAGAAGAAAGTTGAAATAGTATTTTATACTTAATCTCTACGTAAGTTCTATATAAAGAATAATATTTAGTAAAACTATAAATCTATTAATCCGCTTACTTAGTATTACGTAGGCTATTAATTTATATCGTGCTAATCGATTAGGCGGCTCTTTTCTAGTATACGTAGGTCCCTAAACGCGTTTAATTAACATGCTTATTGACATCTGGCCGTGGTGCGGGAGAGGAGAATCGAGACTTTGCCGTGGGAGGTTTTCGCGGTTACGATAGACTACTTGCAAGAGCGGGAGATGGTTATTGGCTACCGCGTGTGCAAACATGTTTAGTAAGTGTGAGTTCGGAGATCCCGACACTGCAGGCCAAGGATGTATACCAAAGAAGTCGTTTCGCTCTAGAGCGATTATTTCGAACAGGCGCTCAAGGGAACCTGAGTGAATGGTCTGACCGATCCAAACAAAGCTGGTGAATGCATCTGTGTGTGAGGGAAAGTGTTTGTTACATCGTAGCCAATTCTCAGTTGCGCTGAGGAATGCTGAATGTATTTCTGCAGCTTTTGTTCTCTGGTTGCGTGTCGATGTAACTGGGATGTGAGCGGCCTTGGAGCTGCTAGGCTGTACTCGTCTAAAGATCCAAGACAGGCCTGTTGGAAGTGGCATTGGAGGAACGGGTATCTTGCCCAGTTGTTGGTGTTATTGGAGATTGCGGGAGGTTCCAGTCTCAATACGACCAAGACATAGCGCCCCCATCATCGACCAAAACACCTCTTCGCTCTATACACTACTTTCGAAGGAAAGAAGCCACGGCCTCCGGGGATCGGGTTGCGTGAAAAGTGATTGGAAGTGATTGCGCTCCTTCTCGGAAAATACGAAGTCATAGACGGTATGGTGCACGGGTAGGAGGATGTGTAGAGTGGCGTCCAACTGGAGTAGTCCGACACCCGACTCCAACAGAGGATTTAGGCCGGGCATTGCGTCCTCCCAAACCTCTCCAATGTCCATATTCATCGCCCAAAGCTCTCGGACTGCTCCAACGCTGAGCGGGGCTCGCGCAGCGCAGATCCAGACCAGCACACCACCATTACAGAGCGGCCTCTTCGCGCATGTGCTAGCGGAGAGGCGTGCGTAGAGTTCTTCCAGCCCGTCCGGGAGACCTCTAACGGCCTCTTTCATCGCGCGGGCGTAGCACAATCGTGCAAAATGAATTGCAGCACTAGATGGACCCACAGGAACCTGTAAGTGTTAGCGTACTTGCTTGCGGACAATGGTGACAGTATTGTCCCCAACATTCCGCTAGTTCTCCTCCGTAGCTCGTTCCTGACCCAATCGTACAGCTTCTTGTCATACAAGACGTAACCTGGGCCTGCTCGTTGAGCGATCTGTTCATCAATGTGGGTGTCGAAATCCCCGCTGTTAGACTGCCGATCAACTTGGATGCGAGAGCCTTCATCAAAGCTAAGATTCGAGCAGACATTTGATTGCTCCTGGCTACTAACCAGAACTATAGCCGTCACCATCACTCGGACCCGTTTCATCCACGACCAGACTAGGTCCGATTCGGTTGGTTTGCATGTATCAATGCCATCGAGCAAGACTGTCCTCACTCGAAACAAAAGGCACAGTGGTATGACAAGGTCATTGACGATCTGCAAGATATCGGGCCTCCTGATATCCTCACCAAAATCATTGTTCAGGCTCGAGCAGATGTCGGTTGGACAGTCAAGATCTATGCGGACCAAGGCAGCAAGTAGTTGCTTGGTGAAGCTCTCGAAAACCGAAAGTGCCGTGTTAGCGATGCGGTCGAAGAAGAAGACTAGTAATATAGAAGGTGAGGGAATTTCAGGGATTGCAAGACGCTGATCCACCACCGTGGTCCCGAGCACGTCAGCGATCTTCGATTGACGTTGTCGGCCTTTTTGACTGACATCAGAGTGCTCTTGCCAGAGCCGACTAGATATCAGTCAGCATAGTGAGCATCAGGTTTCAGTAGACCGTACTGCACCTTTACCTGAGAGCCACACGCAGCTTTGCGAAGCTGATTTCTCATATAGC
>JAVRRP010000042.1:0-38082 GCA_036872775.1 Oleoguttula sp. CCFEE 5521
TGAAGCAGGGCGAAGGAGAGGTGCAGGTTCTGGAGGATGTTGCATGTCTGGTTTTCCTAGATGACCAATTCGAGGAATTCAAAGAGAAGCACGATGAAGCGAAGATTGTGCATATCTTGAAGAAGACTTGGGGCAAGATGTCGAAGGAGGGTCACGACTTGGCGCTAGAGATTCCGATGACTGAGGAGTGCAAAGCATTGGTCGGGAAGGCTCTAGCTGAGTGAGCTGGGCGACCTCACAGCAGTTGCTGCGATATTGCGATGTTGAAGATACGATCCTCAATGCAGGATGCACCGAGTCTGATATATGGCAGCTCGATCCTCGGACGCTGTCAGTCTGTAGCAAAACCGACGGGCAAACAGCATGTGGACGTTCCCATGCGCATCCGGCTAGAAATGGCGACTTCGAAGAACATGCTACTTTGAGGACTCTCACTCGGCCGTCGGACATGTAGTCATCCAGGACCCAAAGCCAGCCATGATGTCCTTACCGGGCACATCACTCCTGAAGTGCGTTGTACAGCTCTGAGAATCACCTCTCGTATTCGCAGGGATGTGTAGTATGGAAGAGAACGCGACTGTGCTAGCGCGAAAAGACTCGCAAGTATTTCTCTGACACATTCGCCCTGTTCTCGACAGGAACCTCATCGGACTTTGTCTCTGTAAAGAGGCTGCCAGCTATCTCGGCGACGGGCGCACGCAGTACAATCGCTGTGAAAACGGCGCGGCCACATCTGCCACCGCTTCGTCCATTGCGGCTCCCACGACAAGCCAGTCCGAGCCCACTATATACTCTGCAAGCGCTGCATCAAATCTTTCCTCCGCAAGCGCACTTCAGTCCCGTCCTCGGCAGTCAAGCTGTTCCCAACTGGCGATTGCGCTGCACAGATTGGCTCGATTTTACCGCTCGTGAAAATGTCGGTCGCGAATTTAAGTGCGCCTGCAACGAAAGCAGACATGGCCCGGTTGTGGGCGACTATCCGCGGCATCGCCGCAGATGTAGTCGACCGTCTCTGCTACAGACTATGCTCTTGCGCGGGACGCGCACAGTGTGTTGCAGAGAAGATGAAGCCAGTAGTAATCCGGACACTATGATTAGGCTGCACTTCGCGATGCTGCGTTCGCATCGCAGTGCGGTCGGTTTCACGGTTGTAAAGAAGCCTAACACATATCAGCGACGACGCCGCTCTGTATACTTTGTCTTGACTTCCTGGTGGAGCGAAAGGCGGTAATCTCCACACTTCGCAGCTACATCAGACTAGCTAGTATACTTGCGATAAGTCCCGGATCTTTCGCCCTTCAGATAGCACCATCCTACGAGATGGTGCCTCAATCCAATTGCGCCAGCTTCTTCCTCGTCTCTCTGCGCTGCAGCCACCATACCAGCCATGTGATTCCGAATTGAGCAACAAATGCACAACTGCTGAAAATGAACCCCTTCGTAAAGCGCGGGGCGCTGACAGCGGGATACGTGAGGTATGGCAGCCAAGCATTGAAAGCGTAGCCCATTGCGTTCATGAGCCCGAGCACAATCGCTCGTTCTTCAGCATCGCCACCACAGATTTCGCTGTTCACAAGAGTCAGCACGCGATCTCGTCAAAGCGCAGAGGTCTGCACTCACTTTGCCCAACTCATACTGATTGGGCCATATGGCACAGCTGCACGACTGATCTCGAAGGCGAACCACTTCAACCCGGACGGTATAGTCCAGATCGCGAGTACTATGCTATAGAACAGGCCGAAGAAGGTGCTGACGCTCATGATCGCCGGTCGGTTCCGCCAGTGATCGGAGAAGATCGCGAAGCCTACCGTGGTGACTAGCTGGACGGCGGACTGTGTTGTGGGTATGATGTTGATCAGTTCGATTGAATACTTCTTTGAGGCTTTCAGCCACAACGAGAACGGATTGACGCTGCTTGATGGGCCCTGCGATGATCAGTGGCAATCCTGTAAATACTGGCGGCGATGTTGGGCTTACCGTATTAATGAAGATGATGTACAGTCTATGCTTCCGTTAGCGGCCTGGCGCCCTGAAGAAGAACAAAGGTTACTCACACTACCAGGGCATATACATGCCATCTGCCGAAGATGCGCTTCCACGCGGAACGCCCGAGACGAGTCCGGGGAGCGCGTCCTACATCAGACATGCGCTTGCGAGCAAGTGCCCTCTGTTCGATGCTCAGGTAGAAGGCACGGGTGTTCTCTGGGAGATCTGGTATCAGGAACATGCCTGCGATGGCGATAGGAGTGCTGATGACGCCGTCCATGATGAACAGCCACTGTTCTCTGGTCAGCAGGAAGAAGTCTGGAATGCCACCCGCCAAGATCAAATTACCTTCCAGCCTGGCAGGCCATGAACTCCGTTGAGACCTTTGTACACTCCGGCTTGCAGGTACCCGCTGAACATACTGGCAGCCGCCGAACTTGCATGGAAGACGCAAGCTCTCTTGGCCAGCTCAGATGGCTTGTACCAAGAGCCAAGGATCATGTGCGCAGCTGGATAGAAGATCGACTCAGCCAGACCAACGAAGAAGCGTATCGCAATGACCTGATGGGAAGTCGTTGCCGCCGCGAGAGAGAAAGTCAAGATCGTCCACACCAGCTCACAAGACGGGATCCAAATACTCGGTCGTACCTTGGTGAGGACGATCTGGCTCGGTATCTGGCCGATGACTGCAGTATGTGAGCTGATTGTGGTGGGGAGCTCTGGTCTAGATCAAACCTTACGTACCATAGCCGGACGTCCACGCGACATCGATCAAGTTGAGTTGATTGGCGTTCATTGCGAGATCCTCCTTCATACCAGAAATGTAGGCATTGCTTATATTCTGCGGTTCTCCGTCAGTATGGGTCGGTCACCGTCGGGCGGAGGTCCACTACCGTCTGGTCCAGATTCTTGATGAAGTAACTGTCATTCCAGGTCAGGCTTGCTCTTATCGACATGCAGGCGTTACGTGAATGCATACCCCAGACTCAAGATCGTCAGCACGCCGACATCGAGTCGCTGCACAAAATGCGTCTCCTCCTTCGGTCGACCTGGATCGTAGTCCCATATCCATGACCACCAAGGCACCTTAGGCGTCCCATGGGTATCGAATGCAACCTCGGTCGAGACCTCGGATGAAGCGACCTCGTTGACGCCAGTGCTATCAGTAGAGAGATGCTTCTCCGGAGCAAGCTGCGTATGATCTGCCATGCCCAATTCTGGAGAGGCGTGCTCGTCCTCACGATCGTGATAGTCGTGTCGTAACAGAGGGACGGAGTCGGGCGAGCGATGCTGCTTGGAGCTTCCAGCATCGAAGCCACGCATTGAGTTATACGGGACAATCTTTGCACAGCTGTGGTTGCTGAGACGCTCGCACGCAATCCGCCACTCCGGCTAGTTACCCGGCAGCACATGCGCTGAGTTCGCGCTGTCAACCATACGAGAGCCGAATAGTCGTGATGAGCCAAGCCAATGAACCTCTAGAGCCCCGCCGTCTTGTTGGCTGCTTTGTGGGCTTATCTTTGCTGCTTCATAAGCCTAGGTAGCATTGTTAGGGCTCGCGCGAGCGATGCTCCAGTACAGAGTCTGATTGAGTCGCAACGTGCTCCAGGTGGGCCATGAGGTGATCGGCGGTAGACCTATGCAAGCAGTGTCAGGCGGCATGCTACATATCGCCGTCTATGCAGCAGGTGTGCCGGCGTTGTTCAGCAGAAAATTGACCTACCATTGGCTACATTGCAGGTGAAGTCGAAGTTCTTGGCGTTATAGTATTGCGAATTGAGGAGACGGATGGCGTGATATGAGGGCCTGCATGCCGATGCACAACTCAGTACTACTCAACCCCACAGATCCCACGTGTGCTAACGGTACCCGAAGATCAGACGTCGTTAAAGCTGGGCTGCTGATCAATACTACGACGGATGCATGAGCATCAAGCCGTAGTGCGGTGATGTGGAGGTACAACGGCGTTTGACTCAATGCCCAGGTGTATATAGCTGGGTCGAGATCCCAAGTATTGATCTGGAATAGACGACCTGCAATTGTACTGAGCAAAATCAATCACTGAATATCCCATATCGATCTCTATAGCACGTAAGTCAGTAGGTATGGCACCAAGCGCCATCCTCCCGGAATTCGTGGACGTCGTCCCTCAGAAGAAGGACAATCTAGGCCTACCGGGCCATGCTCGTGCCAGGCTCGAGAAGGCCGGAGTCGATCTTAGCGAAGGCTATCCAGTGAGTTGTGCAGTGCATAGTCCTGTTCTGCAACCAGTCGCTCATTCCGAATCCAGTATCGCCCAGATCGCCCACTATACCTACAAGATGTCTACGCTCTACGTGACTATGACCGCGAGTATACCGATGCCGGCACACGAGCAGACCCGAAGAAACAGGAACTGCTCTCGGCAGCTAAGGAGGTGAAGCACTTGACAGCGCACATCGGCACCGAGATCGTGGGCTTGCAACTCAAAGACCTCACAGATCAGCAAAAAGATGAGTTGGCGTTACTGATTGCTGAACGGAGTGTCGTCTTCTTCCGAGATCAAGACTTGAGTGAGTCTAATCGATCGTGGAGAGCTTTGCTCTATGAGGGCAGAAGCTCGTTCACTGACATCACCAGGCCCGCAGAGGCAACTTGAGCTCGGCGAGTACTGGGGTGAGATCGAGGTGCATCCACAAGTCCCGCATGTTCCAGGTCTACCTGGCACTAGCGTGATCTGGCCAGATATCTTTAAGGCCGACTTTGGCGCAAGCTTTCGGAAGCCTGTAGGTACTCAAAACTGGCATACGGATCTCGTGCATGAAAGGCAGCCGGCAGGTATCACGCATTTGCACAATGATACGGTGCCTAGCATCGGCGGCGACACCTTGTGGTCCAGTGGCTATTCTGCTTACGAGGTGAGTCAATGTGCATCTCTGCAAGCTGATCAGTGACTGATTATTGTCAGAAACTATCCCCTGAGTTCAGGAAGATCATCGACGGCCGTAGTGCCGTATTCCGAAGCGCACACACCTACCTCGATCGCGAGAACCCAAACGCTGGCCCGAAGTACATCGAGCGCACTCATCCAATCGTGCGGGTGCACCCAGCTACTGGTTGGAAGAGTCTCTTCGTGAACCGTGCAATGACAGATCGCATCGTCGGCCTCGACAAAGCTGAGAGCGATGTGATATTGGGGTACCTCTTCAAGGTGTATGAGTCCAATGTCGACATCCAGGTGCGCTTCAAGTGGACTCCCGGCTCGAGTGCTCTGTGGGACAACAGAGTTACGATGCACAATGCCTCCTACGATTATGGCGGACTGGAGCCGAGGCACGGCACGCGTGTGGTCAGCTTAGCTGAGAAGCCATTGTTCAAGGCAGATGCGCCGACCAGACGTCAGGCTTTGGGTCTTGCAGGAGAGGACGACTGAGACAATAGGTACTTCTCTGTGGTGGTCATTTCGTTTCGCTGCTACGTAGATCGGAACTGGTTTCGACTCGTTGCACATATAGGTTGGACGAGCAAAGTACCGATGAGGGTCGCCCCTGATGATGTGTGCACTTGCTTTGAGCCGGCCGCTTCCCATGACCGAAGACACGTTTGTAGATTTGCTTGTCGCCGTATCGGCACTTCCTGGATCATGATGCCTTCCCAACGCCGAATTCACCGATCTTGGACGCTGCGTACAGGGCATGCAGCGGTTCGCGCTCGGAAAAGGAAGCCGGATTGATATGAACGAGGAGGAGCAAGTTGAATATATACTGCATTGAGTAGCCGACGCCCACTAGTGCCCGCTGTACCGCGACGTGTCAGAGTATAGCGGACTATTGCCTGGCTCGCATATGCCGCTCGGCAATGAGGGTACTAAACCCCAGCATACATCGCAAGGATCAATACCATGGAAGCGGCACTGCCAACTATCTCGCGGCGGTGAATATCATACGAATCCGTAAGACCCATCAAATTCTCCTTTTCGTCATCTCGCTCGTCGTCGTCCTCCCTTTCCCTATCCCATAGAGCGCTGAGGCCAGACAAGCCACGACCTCCATAGCTCAGCACCACCGGAGACACCGCGAGAATGGCAGCGAAGCACAAGGACGAGAAGCAGATCGAGCTGGCCAAGCACCTTGATCACATACCATGGTCGGACGAATACGAGAAGATGATATCAGGCATGCTCTACGATTCATTCGTCCCGGAACTGTCAGCAGCTCGCTTCAAGGCCCGCAGATGGTGCCACGAGTATAACAGCACGTTCCCAGAGGACCCCAGTGCAGACTTCGACAGTCTGCTGAAAGATCGCATGGTCGTACTCAGAAAGCTGCTTGGTCACGTGGAGGGCGAGGAGGTCTTCATTGAGCCTCCCTTCCGCGTGGACTACGGCTGCAACATCAGCCTTGGAGCGCGCTTCTATGCCAACTTCAATCTCACGATACTAGACTGCGGACTAGTGACGATCGGCAAGAACGTTATGTTTGGGCCCAACGTGAGCATCTTTGCTGCGACACACGAGGTGGAAGTGCAAAGTCGGAGGGACAATGTCGAGTACGCCAAGCCAGTCGTCATCGGAGACGACTGTTGGGTTGGAGGCCATGCTGTAATCATGCCTGGAGTCACTATCGGGAAAGGCTGCACGATTGGTGCTTCGAGCGAGGTCACTCACGACATCCCGGATTGGAGCGTAGCTATGGGAGTACCCGCGAGGGTCGTGAAGAAAGTCACGCCCATCAAGGACGCAGAGCCGTAGCTGATCCCAGGTAATCAAATTCCTCATCCTCCTCCTCCTTCGCCTCACTCTCGTGCGTCTCTAGCTTCGCAAGAGTCTTGTACTCGCTATCACTATCTCCTTCATCTTCGTCTTCGATGCCAGGGATTGCGGTGTCTTTCTTATCGCTAAAGTCGGGCATACCAGCGATCTTCGCTTGTACGATGCCCCAAGCTACCCATTGAGAGGTGTTGGCGATGCGCCAGAGGCGTGTCTCGTGGAGGAGACGCTTGACTTCTGCGTCTTCGGCCGCTTTCTCAGCGGTGTCATCGTACTTGGCGGGCTGCGTGCCTTGCGATGGGTTGCGAGCGTCGAGCATGAAGGCCGAGATGCTCGAGGTTGTCCGCTTCGGAGTGCTAGTAGTAGAGCCGGCCGACGAGGCAGGACTCTGTGCCTTCATCATTGGCGTAGTAACGTTGAACTGCGGTCGATGCCTGACATACGCACGGACAAAGCGATCTTGCTCTTCGGGCGTTGGGTAGCGGTTCGTATTGCATGCGTATGGCTTCTTCTCGTCGTGGTAATTATAGCACCATTCCGTGAAGTGGTTGGCAAACTCCAGACCCTGCACATTGGCATTCGCATACTCAAAGTCAATGACAATCAGCTGCTTGTGCGAGTTCGCAGGCAGCAGTAACGGTGACTGATCAGTAGGCACAAGGCGCAGGATGTTGCCGTACTGAGTATCGTTGTGAGCGAATACAAGCTGCTCGCTGACCTTCTTCGCACTGCCGTACTCGTTCTGCAACCATTCGCGGTACTTCTCCACAGCGGAGCGGAAGACATGCCATTCAACGCCACAGATTAGTCCCCGACGCTTCCAGGTATCAGGTCCAGTAGGCTTTACTCCAGGTGGCATGGACTTGACCTCATTGTCCATCCACAGCACGACCTGCTCAACACGCTGAACCCACTTGTCCCAGTTCAGCCACACAAATGGCCCATCATCACGTTCTCGATCGAGCAACTCAATGCCATCGTGCAACTCCCGCATACGCTTTGCGATTTGACGACTTACGTCCGGGCTGCGTAGCTCCTCGGGCGTGAGGGCAAGCGCATGGAAGTACTCCTCGAATCGACCGTTGCCAAAGGTGCCCAGCATGCGAGGCCCGATGCGCTTACGTGCCAATCGTCGCAGAATCTGCAGCTCAGAGTCCCGGTCGATGAGATGCTCTACCTGCGGGCCGTAGATACGTAGTAGTAGCTTTGGTGGTGGCTTCTTCGGGGCTGGTTGCGCACTACCCTCGGCGTGCTGTTTCTCGTTGCGTGCAGGTAGCTCGTTTGGCGGTGACACGACGTAGACAGCATTCGTCAATGCGCCGCTCAATCGGTCCACCGTGATCTGCCCGCTCATCTCCATTGAAATCCTGCGCCAACCCTTGAGCCGTAGCGTATGCGTCAATCGCACAATCTCAAACTTGAAACTCGCCCAAGCGTCCGTGTCACGATAAGAAGCTATCTGTCGGAGGTCATCGTCATCAGAAGCATCCGATGCACCGCCAGGCTGAGCCACGGTCTTCGAATTGTCCAAGATCGCGTCACAGGAGGGTACGAGGACATCGCCGTCAACGTACTCCGTGTCTGACGATCCACCAGCCGTAGAACCCTTCCGTTTGTGGCCATGCTTGAGAGAAATCGACGAAAGCTTACTGCGTAACGAGTGCTTCCGATGGCCACGAGACGCTTTCGAGACTGCCATACGCTTCATGATCTCCTCCAATCGGCTCAGATCAATGTCAGAATCGGACCCTGAGTCATTCGCATTAGTAGCAGGCACTGGCTCAGCCGACTTCTGATCAGTCTTCGACAGCTTCCTCTCCTTCCTCCTAACCCGCTTCGCCTTCTCCTCCGCGACCCATGACGAAACCTCATCAAGCACATGATCAACATGCCGTGAGCGATACCCATGCTCCCCCGTCCCCCTCTCATCACTCTGACTCGCCCCATCCAGCGAGCCCGAAGCCGGCTGCTGGAGAGAGGTCATACTCGGCCGCCCAGACAGCCGATACGAGCTGAGTCCCTTGACCAACGGCCTGCGAGGAGCTCGCTCGCCATCAAGACTGAAGAAGTCATCGGATTGCTTTGGCTTGGCGAGCATCATGGGCGAGATGGTTTCCGCGTTTGGGGCGATAGAGACGGATTTCGGGGTTGTCTTCGGCGAAGCAGCATAGCTTAGTCCGAGGTACGAGCTTGGAGACGCGCAGTCTGATCCTTTGACGGAGTCTTGCTTCAGTATGCCGGGCTTGGGGGAAGAACTCGACGGAGGCATCGTGATTGAGGCGCTTGAGGAAGGTCAATGATCTAGAGTGCTTGCAGTGCCAGTCATGCGGTATTCTACGGCGATTCACCTCACTCGCCCAGATGCATGATCCAAATTGGCAGTAAAAGTACAGACGCTGTATCACGCAGAAAGGTGTTTTACCTTGTCACTGCCAACTAATTCCACAACGTCGCATCACTTGTGTTATCGCCAGGCACGTGTCAATTTGACTTCGATCGACGCGCCAAGCCGGGCAACGTCCCCTGTCACACCCCGAACACATGTGACGATGGCAATACTGAACGAGAGACAACGGCTATCAACAGCGCAAAAGGGTATCAAACGTCCTCCGAAGACGACAGAATCTCATGCATCTACACACCCCGCAACCCGCCCGTCCCAGCAACATCGACCCTCGACCTCCGATCAGCTTTGCGTGCCTCGACCTCTCTGATACCATACTGCGCATCGTTCCTACCGATCGTACTGTGCCCATCAATTTCAGCAACACTCTGCCTAGCCTGTGCGCCCCACGCAGTCGCATCTCGCGGACCATTGTTAGGTGGCACGTCGTTACGTGCAGGCGTCTGACCAGCATTGTTTTGTGCGCGCGGCGCATTGCTTAGCGGCACATCGTTCCAAGCCGGCGTCGGACCAGCATTGTTATGCGGACCCGAGTTCGAGTTCGGACGTATCGGCGACACTGGCGAAGATGGGTCGTAGAGTGATGAAGTGTAAGCGTTGTTGAGTTCCGTGGTGTTATGTCTTGTCGTGTTGTTGTAAGGTGACTGTGTCGAGGCGTAGGGGTCTTGAGGTCGCGCGGAGTTGCGAGGAGCCAGAGGTGGAGCGTTGAAGCCTGTATAGGCATTCGGTGTTGCTTCGCGGTCTACTGGGTCGGCGAACGGGTCATTTGTGGGACCGGCAGGAGCTGGAGCTTGACCGTATGGCTGCTGCTTTTGCTGTTGCTGCGGAGGTGGGCCGGGCGGTGCTTGGTAGACCTCTTGATCACGACCGCCGCCGGTAGTTGCTGCGCCGAAGCCATTACGCGGCTGTCTTTGCGTTGGCGCAGATGCAAACAAGCTCTCCGATCGCTCATGATTCGTAGCAGGGTTCGCGAACGGCCCAGACACATTATTCACAGCATCTGGCGGCGGACTCTGATTGATACCCAACGCCCGTCTCGCCTCAAGCAACACCCTCTGATACCGCGATCCCGCAAGACTCAACTGCTCGTTCGTCTCAATAAGAGTCAACATCGTATCATCGTCCGGTGCAGGATTATCGCAACCAATAAACTGCTGCATATTTCTCTGCGCGCTCTGACACCGCTCATTGAACTCCCTCGCTAGCTCGCTGTTTACAATTTCCTCTTTAGGTGTAGACTGCAACAATTGCAACAGAATCTTGGACGTATTCTTCGCCTCCTCAACCCGACTAGCAAGCTCCTGCGGCGAAGGAAGCTGGTTCCTCGTCATGAAGTCATGCTGGCTGTTACGCCTCCTGGACCTCCCTCTACCATTCATCATCGCTCCTTGCACCGGCCGCGCAGTATGCATAGACCCAGCCATACCCTTCTCTTTCCTCCACATCGCGATCAGCCCTGCTACGCCCTCATCCCCAATCTTGTTCACCTCCAGCGCGTCCAGCGTCTCCCGTAATATCTGCTGCGTACTCCCATCCTTACATCCCCTCAGCAACTCCTTCACAGTCTTCACAAAAGAGGGATCAAAACGCCTTGTGAACGTCGGGCCCGGGTTATCTGCCAGGATCCTAACCAGCATTATGGAGCTGTACTGCACGGAGGGTTTCGAGCTGTACTCTTTGGCGAGGTATTTCTTGATCTGCAGCGCTGCAGCGGAGGCAGCCTGAGGTGAGGACTCGGCTGCTTCGACGATGCTGGGCAGGTGGAGGTAGTCATCGTCGCGGTTGGCGTTCGGAGTGGACTCGCAGAATAGGCGAATGCTGCGCGAGGCGTTGGCTTCGGGGGAGTCGACGGGGGCGTTTTCGAGTTGCAGAGAGTCTGAGTTGGAGCCTATTATCTGCTTTAGTGGGAATGTTCGTGTTGCTTCATGTCACCCGACTCACTCTTGGGCCTGCTGAGCAGGCCTGTGAAGCGCTTCATGATTAGTTTCCTTACCGCAAGTCCGAATCAAGGTGCACGCCCGCCCAAACGCCCAGGTGTAGATCACTAGGTAGAGACAAATCGATGTCGGTGAACCGTAGGTAAAGGAAGATAGCTGTGTTCAATTACCTGGTCGACCTTTAGACATGCAGGGTACGTAGGGTTCCACCTCCACATGCGCCACGCGAGACAGCTCACCTCTCTTGGCGTATACGCAATCGCTGACCAAATGCTACCAAACGGACAAGACACAAGCAAAGACGACACGCAAGCCTATGGCACAGTCATGGTCACGCACACCCAGTGCCCGCGCGTCTGCAGACCGGGTTCGCGGTGGATGCGTGTTCCGAGGCAACGTGGTGAATCTGCGACGACCCTGACGAACAGCGACGACATATCCTCGTGCATACAATGTAGAGACGACCCCAGCCCTTTTCGAGCGCAAAACGCCATCGCTCCCAACGCAAACAGAATCACCGCCCAACCGACCCGGTTTTAGTCTTCAGATAGTCTTCGGATGGAACCCTTGCGTGATCCTCCCTGCCACCCCATTTCCATCAACCTGCATCTTATTCCGCGCCACAGGATCCAAATCCTTCAGCGCCACCTCAAAGGGCCCAAGCACGTCCTCCTCCAGCACCCTCTCACTCACCTCCCCGGGGCCCATCCACACCCACTTCGCAGGGACCTGCTTCCCAGCCGGGACGCCAGCGGGCGTGCCCTCATGCCGAAGATGACCGTCCTCGAGCTTCCAGCCCTCAAGCGGCCCTTTGGGAGTCTGAGGTAGGTATGTGTAGGGCCGCGTAGACCGGAAGAGGCGGCGATAGAGCCACTGGATATACGGCTGTAGGCTTAGACCGTGCGGGAAAGCACTGGACCAGTCTGATTCAACACCGTTGGCGCCTTCATCTATGCGGTAGCGGACGGAGGCGTGAATGTACTCGTGCGTGTTGATCATGGGTAGCGTCTCCTTGGCAGTCCAATAGCTTGTGCGTTTGTACTGTCCCGGCTTCCGAACTTTGAAGCCTGCGAGGGACTGTGGGAAGGTCAAGGAGTCGTAGACGGTGCCTTTGGCCCATCCTCGAGAATTCACTGTGTCGCGTGAGTAATCTGTGACTTGTAGCTCGGAGTAATTCCTGATATACGAGGCGTCGAACTTGATCCAGTCAAGTTCGGTTGTCTGGCTGTCTCTCGGTCGGGTGTTACCAGACAGTTGGTCCATCATCCACATGAGCGTGATATCGGCATTGCCCTGATCGGCATACGAGCCTCCAATGTTGCTGTGCGCGCCAGCGAACCAGCATTGCTTCAGATTTGTCGTGCAGTCTTTGGGACGCTCCCATACAGCGGGGGAGAACGGGTATCGGCGCTCATCTAGGCCAAGCGCCTGGAATGCATTCTCAACGTGGTTGTCAATCGTGGTATCCAGCCACTTGTACTCATGAATGTAAGACGGCAGGAAAGAAAGCACCTTCCTGATCTTTGGGTTGATGGGGATGCCGAGAGATCCCACAGTGTCCCACACACCGATGCACTTGATCTTGGCGTCTTTGGTGAGATGATTGGCAACGAGAAACTTGCGGTAGTTGAGGAGATACTCTCCGATCTTCTTGAGCTTCTCGTCATCGCCTTTCACATGGACGGACTCGTCGACAGGCATGTCCTCTTCCCTACCCCCATGTTTCTTGCACCAAGCTTTGAAGAATATCGGTGGGTGCTTAGGATCACCAGCGTGCTCCCAGTCCTGGAAGATCTCGTAAAAGAAAGGCATTGCCCTACGTTCCAAGATACCGAATGCTCCGATGAAGCCACCAATCGAACGGGCCGTGAACGCACCACGTGAGAATCCAACCAAGAAGATCGAATCTGGTTGATCGACTCTCGCATCCCTCTGATCTGAGTAGTTGCTGACAAGGAACGAGTACGCCTCTCGCACGTTCTCTGAAAGCCCAGCTCCAGTGCCGCCGCCGAAGAACTTGTCCCAGACGCCTAAGCCGGTGCCAACGCCAGCCTGGTAATACACAATCTGCTGATGATGGCCATCGTCCTGGTCCTGGATCGCTCGAGCAAGCCGAGTGACGTTTGTGGGATTTGCAGGGTGGCCAGCACCGCCAAATTTGTCCTTCACCCAGGCATTGTCGGCATTGGCCCATGTGCCATCGCAGCAGACGATCAGCTTCTTAGGTAATGGTGCTGCTACCGCGGTGATTGAGCTGTGTCGTCTGTGGCCATTCGCGATCGCAAGATTGCCAGCCATGTTGCCGGGTCGCTGCAGGTGCTCTGTGAGTCTAGGCGAGCGTGGCAAATAAGACTTGCTCGGGAGTCTTGTCGCTGTTGTCCTCAGGATTCGACTGGCATGCATATGAATATGGTGAATCTCCGACTACAGCGTCAGCCCCTCAAATGTACAGCAAGAAAGAACAGCGACTCGAAAGCGTCTTACCATCGGACCAGACAGACCATGCGGTCAGAGTGATCATATATGAACTCTGCTCAGTGCCTCAGCCGCGAGAGCCAAGGCATCATGGTGTGAGCACTGGGGCCGCTGCAGACATCCTCATGCCCCGAATAGGAGCAGGGCTGAGGGTTCTCGTCTAGCTCACCGGCTGCGCCGCGCGCCATGGCATGAGGAGGCTTGGTACTTATGCCAAGGGTGGGCTGAGGCTCCGTCTTCTGTCCAGTCAGAGCAGGAAGACGGTTGCTGCATGTTCGCTTACTGCGCCAGCCAGTGAGTCCTCAAGGCTGACTTGTGGTGTGGAAGCTCAGTACTGCGAATGGGCAACTGAGGGAGCTCGAGCTCGAGCTGTCAACCGGATCGTGGTTCACGTGGTGGGCCGATCGCCGTTCCGTGGGTTCGTGCGCACCGGGGTCATGATGGGCCAATAGGATTAGCAGCGCAAGTCACCTGCCGCTCCCGGACGCCAGAGCTGAAAGCCCAGCTGAATGTCGACCTCACCTTGAATTGGTGGAGACTAGTGGACATTTCGAGCTTTGTCTGGAGGTCAGACAGAGGGAAGCTTGGAACTCCCGGTTCGGAAGCTGGAATCTCTCCCTCACCGAGGCCACTGCTATGTACTGAGCAGACTGGTTGCGTGACACACCACTTCGCCTAGGTCACAATCAGGTAGCTAATGCTGTCAATTCGCTCTCATGTTCCAGACACTCTCGAATCGTCGAATAGCACGGCGTGGAAAGGGTGCCATCTCGTCGATCCAATCGTCGCCGGCTGGAATCGATATTCGATCAAAATCGCCGGGACGTAATGTTACTGGGTCGGTCACTCTCATGTCCGCTGGAATCTTGGTCATCCTCTTGACAGGAGTGCATGAATTTCACAAATCGACTGTGACAGGCTCCTCTCTGACGCAAACAGTCTGAAAGCCAGCAGGAATACAGTCGAGTGCCCAATGATACTATGCTGCGGCTTTAGCGATGACTCGGACTTCCAGTCCTTGTCCTATCGACTCGTCGTTCCCTTGTTTGGGGTTATTTGGCGTGTGGTTGACTTGCCCAACCCTAATCCTATTTGCATACGTAAGGATGAATCGCAGTATATACTCTCGATGGTCATATGAGGTATCGCAGAGGTGGAAATGAGGTCAGAACAAGCTCATGCGGACTGTGACAATTTGAAGGATGGCGCGGACGACAACACCAGCAAAGTTAGGCAACCACGGGTTAACCCCCAAACTTTCCGCACGTGCGTCGGTCTATTGTGCAGACTGCACCGACGGATAGTATAGTGCAAAGCAGGATGGGCGCAAACATCGCAGCGCTCGCAAGAACACTTATAACGAGTCACCCACACACTTCATTATAGCTTTTGTCCATAGTCTATGAGATATACATCAGCCCACTAACAATACCACACTCCCCAACTGCCGCCTCATATCCGCATGCTCGACATCATGCGTATCTTCCACCTCACCCCACTGCTCGGTCTGAAACAGCGTCTCCAAGCTCGCCGCAGCAGCAGCCTCTTCCGTTCCAAATCGTTGTACACCCTCACCTTCTTTCCGCAGATGCGCAAACTCCGGACTCCAATCTACCAGCAGCCGTGATGCAATGAGTAATGACTTTGACGCTAATATCCCCCGTTCCAGCGCAGCGAGTTCCCAAGCCGGCAGCCCAGACACCCAGCCCTGAATCACTTGCTGCGTGAGTTGAGGTTGCGGCTCAGGTCGTATCGAGTCTTCGCCTAGTATAGGGTTGATGTCCACGCCTGGGAAGACGTGCGTGCGTAGGAAGCCAATGATAGGCTCAGCCATCTCTCGCTGCCGTGATCGTAGACTTGGCTTGCCTGTGAGCTCTGGCTCATGGATGTTCCGTTCTGGCGCCCAACAGAGAAGCGTGTCTGTGCTGAGGTATCGCATGGCCATCTCTACGATCGTCTCCCGGATCGCGGTGTCGCGTGCCGCCTCTGCTACTGCGATGTCGATTGCGCGCGATACCAACGCTGTGAGAGGGATATAATGATGTTTCAGTGCTTGCTGAGCTGACACCAGCTGATCCCATTCCAGAGCAATCCCCGATGCCAGAGCTCGTTTGCTGTGCGGGATCGTAAGAGTGGCTTTCGTCGCTGTCCGCACTGGGCGCTTGTCAAGGTGGACCTGCAGTCCTGCTGGAGTCTCGACGATAGACACATCTTTCCAGAAGCGTTTCTTCAATGCTGTTGTGGGCTTCGCCGGGTCTACTTTCAAGTTCTCTCCTGCTTTAAGGCGTGAGGCAAGTTCGCGTTTGCGGTTTAGGGCCGCCTCAGGGTGCTCAACTGATACTTGTGGAGGCGGAGGCGGTGGGCCAACGACTGTGGGATGTGGTAATGGCGTGGCAGGGCGTGCGATTGAAGTATGGAGGCATCTTGATCTGTGGCGAGCCCCTTTGGGTACCGGAGTTGCCGAAGCACCTAATCCCAGATGACCGAACAATGCACGATGGACGCTCAGCGAAGAGGTCGCGATCGGCGATGCCAACGTTGCGCGTACTATAGGCTCCATGATAGGGTATGAACGTGCATTTGCAATGGAACAGCGCCAGGAAACGAAGGCATTGAAGCTCGGCTCGGGAGTGATCATATAAAGCTGTGTAAGGTTCGGCTGAGGCGCCGTTGCGAAGCTTTGCATTCGAGCTGCGGAGAAGCGTCAGGGAGGTCTGCGCGGACTCGAGATTGCGCGTGTCAAGTGTACGGTGGTTGGGGAGGTCGGATAATAAGCCTGTGAGAGTTGCTGCAATACCATCGTTCCCTTCGTCTGGATCGCGTCACGAGATTGGACCACGCACGCGCTCAGGAGCCGGCCATGGAAGCATCTCTTCGGGATGTCCTGGAACAGCAAGCCGGAGACAACAAACCGCAGATGAGGATCATGGAGTACTCCACAAGTGCACATCCAGAGGCGCCCAGTCAGGCAGGACAGGACCATGCTCCTGCGCAGGTCAAGCCGACTGTCGCCGTGAAGCCACTGCGCTTCGTAACGCACGATGGACCGCCAAATCCGAAGAGGAGACGAGTCGGGGCTGCATGCCTGACATGCCGCAAGAGGAAGACGGCATGTAGTGGTGAACGGCCAGCATGCATGACATGCATGCAGAACAAGCTTGAGTGTAGTGGCTACTCCTCGGAAGGAGCTGTGCTGCCAGCCACGACGCGACGAAGCAACACCGAAGATGCTGCAATACACCCCAGTCTGAGGAGACAGCCATCGGCAACTGCTTCAGCCGCACATAGGCCTCAGCAGCTGCAGCAGCAGCAGTCACATGATGCTCAGTACAATACACCAGCGGGCTATGAGAGTCAATTTGCGGCTCGGCTAGAATCGCGACCAACTCCAGCCACCCCATCTCAGCACTCCTCCACACAGAATGGGCCAATGTTTTCTGGTCCACGCAATCGAGTACCATACTTCAGATGGCTAGGACCCACAGCCATTTTAAGTGGCTACAAGCAGATGGTCGTGAAAATCAAGCGGCATGACAATGAGGGCAAAACTTCTACCAATGGCGAGGCTGCTGGCTTGGTGTCACCAGCGGCAGGCACATATGGGGCTATTACAGGGACTCGATCAGGCATTGGGTTGACCCACTCGAGCAGTGATCCTGAAGCTTCCCACTCACTTGATCTACCATTCTACGACACCAGCTCTGTGCCGCCAAGTGAGCTCATCACCCATCTCGCCCAAACATTCTTCGTACATCTCGGATGCAATTATCCCTTTCTGCAGAGAGAGCGCTTTCTACGCGACTTGGAAGAGAAGCAGGTTGACGCCATTCTGGTCGATGCAGTATGCGCTCTGTCAGCTCGATTCTCTACCCATGAGCTTCTGATCAACCAGCGAGGGTCTGACGGAAGCAAGCTAACGCCAGCCGAGTATGGCCACGCATTCGCGCAACGAGCAATGACTGCTCTGACCCAAACATTCCCTGTACCAACTGTAGCTGCAGCTCAAGCCGCACTTCTGCTGGCATACAACGAGTTTGGTGAGAGTCGAGACAGTGGGCTATGGATGTATCTGGGCATCTCTATCCGTATCGCACAAGACCTTGGTCTGCAGAAGCTCGAGGGTCTGAAGTACAAAGGCCGCGATGGGCCGACACCGAAGCAAGTGAAGCGTGAAGCACGTGATGGACCCGCTTTGCAAAGCCACGTGCCCTCACAACCGCCAGCTCGACGGACGGTCGAAGCCGGTCGAGATGATGTAGCTCTCAACGCAGACATCGAGGAAGCCAAGGCAGCTGAGCAGGAGCGCTTTGACACCTTCTGGGCAATCTTCCTGCTAGACCGTGTCGTGTCTTCTGGTGTCGGAAGACGAAGTACACTTCGCGACAAAGACATTGAGCTCTCATTCCCTCCACTCGATGAGCAGCTTCCGAAGTCAGAGTGGCCAGCGCCCTTCCCTGCCCTAATCCGGATCGTGCATCTATATGGCGGCGTCGCAGACTTGCTCAATGGTATCAAGGAACCTACGGACGTCACCCCTGACACGTCGAAGAGGCTGGCTGTCATGGAGCGGCAGGTCACTAGCTTTTATCAAGGGCTTTCCCCGAAGTTGCATTTCGATGCAGTCAACTTCCAGTACTACGTCAAGGCCGGCGAGGGAACGAACTTCGTATTGCTGCACTTCTGGTTCCACACTTTGATCGTGCTACTCCATCAGCCGACTATATTGAAGACATTCGAGGGTCGCATGCTGCACTTGTTCCCGAACAGTCAGCAGCTTAGCATGAGCTCGGCCAAGACAATTGCGGACATTCTAAGCTACTCGCAGCTTATGGATGCTAAGGCTAGTCTCGGCAATCCATTCACGACGCAGTGCATCTATGTCGCCGCATGCGCCTTTCTGAAAGAGACTGCAGAGCAGACTGCTTCGTCCAATGCACAGAGCCGGGCGACGAGCCCTGTCAGACAACCAAGCAAGGTCATTGCTACAGCGGTCGGCTTCACACCCGTAACGGAAGAGTCGACTGACAGCTCAAGCACACCTGCGAACTTCGACAAGCGAGCACTCGCCAAGCATACACTCCTCGCCACCGCTGCAAGCCAGCACTACCAGCTATGCTACAAAGCACTACAGTCTCTGGAGACATACTGGGCTGGGACGAAGTACATCCTCACGATCCTTGACCAGAAGTTCCAAGGTGTAGACGATCCACTCCTCTATACTGTGGAGGAGGGTGAGTGCGCCATTGAGCAGCCACGGCCGGATCCCGCCTTCACCTCCCCTGGTTGGAGACGGAAACCAAGTTGGGGACCTTACATCGTGAATCCCGATATCGGCAAAGAGTTCATGCAGGCCAGAGCAGGTGATGAAGGACGAGAGCGAGGTAACGGTAAGTGCTGCAGTGCTCAAGTATTCTCCATGAAGACATACTGACGACGAAATAGCAATCGGATGGACCCTGACAGGCAACATGAACGAGCCTTCCACGAACCTTGCATGGCACTACGCAAGTGAGCAGGCCAACCAGCCCGGCATGTCATATAATGGCTCCTCGATTCAGCAGTCGGCTCAAGAGCCACAGCACGCCTCACTCTACCGCCAGTCCTCCCACCCAAACCCACCCCCAGCACCGCAGACGTACGCTCAGCCTGAAGTCTCCGACGCTTCGTTGCTGCTCTCGCTAAATAACAGCTACCCCACCAACAACAACAGTAATGCACCAGCGCACTACGCCCACGATACCTCAACCAACACGACCTACCCGTCCTGGACCGATCATCCGCATTTCCCTCACAGCACTTATGCTAGTCTTGCGAGACCGCCGTTCGGGGATATGATGATCGAGAGTCGAGATGTGGATATGTCTTTGCTCGGGCTAGGAGGCATGCCGTGGTTTGAGAGTGCGGGGGTGGGAGGGTACGGTTGTGCAGAAGGGGAGGGGCCGGGGTATCAGTGATGCGGCGTTCTTCTGGGGCAAGTGGAGCAAAAGTGTTGCTGAGCTCGCTTCCTTAGTCTCGCACAGTACATAGACCCGTACACGCTTGCGCGGTCCGACATAGTCGCATATCTTGACGTTCTAGAAGATCTCCTCCAACCTCTCACTCTTCCAGTCCCTCTGCCCACTCACTACCGCATCCCTAAGGGGCCAGTACTCGCCACCAAACTTCCAGTACTCCTCACCAGTGACTTCATGTCGAGCCTTGTGGAACCACCGTGCCTCGAATTCCTTTCCATTGGTCTCCCTGACTTTCCTCCTAGCCCTCTGACCCTCCTCAACCCGATTCTTCTCCCTGGCGGCGAAGTCGTACTCGCCTTCTTCCATGGCTCGCTGATCGGGCCGGAGGCGGGAGTCAGTGGGGGCCAAGTAGGGAAGAAGCGAGGGTGCAGGGTCGTTGAGCGTCACGGCGAAGGGCGTAAGGTTGAACGGAATACCAGTAGGTCGAGGATGGGCTTCCCACACCAAGAAAGCCTTCTCATTCCCTTCGGACACATCGGCTTCATAGCCCGGCGTCAAGCGTGCGTAGATCTTATCGTTCCAGCGCCCGCCCATGCTCCACCTCGTTTTGCCCTGCTTGTCGAGGACTTTGCCAGAGACTTGATAAGCACTACTAGCTTTCCAGCCCTTGGCCTTGAAGTCCAGTAAGCACACTTCGCCTGTAGTCCAGTTCTTGATCTCCATGGGCCCATAATTGTCCACAACCGGATTGCCTGTGATGATGCCAACAACCGAAGAGGTAACCTTCTTCCACGTGTACAGCTCCTCACCCCCAGAAGCTGGACGAAGTCGGAGGAACCACGTGCCCAGTGGGTTGAACTCGAACGACTTGCCGTAGAACTTCGACTTCACGGCCGACTCGCCATAGTAATCCCAATTCTTGCTCTCCGCGTACGCGGCACCGACGGGAGGGTGGTGGGAGACCTGCTCGATGAAGAAGCGGTAGCCGCGATCCGGGCGTACGTACTCATACGTCTCGCCGAGGAGCGGGTTGAAAGGCTTCGCCACACGGCCAATAGTTGAGGCATACTCCGAAGCTGCAAAAGCTGCGACGTAGACTAGGCGCTCCGTGCTATCGGGGCGGGAGGCGGCGATGTTTAGCAGGGAGGTGTATTCCAAGTCTTCTACGACACGGTAGAGGAGGGATGTGGGCTCGTTGAATGAGACCGGGAGGGTCATTTTGGTCATGTCTTTCCCGATCATGGATTTGAGGATGCCCTGTGGGTGGCTCGTCAGTATGTGTGTTGGAGAACTTTTGTGCTGATACTGTGACTTACCCATAGGCCGACCTTGGGTCTATTGTCAGCGTCTAAAGTCAGGCGTTTTCGCGGACCTCCTTCGTAGCCGCGATAGGACTTTGCGATCTCCTGCTCGAGTTGCTGTTTCTTCAGCGCGACCTCATCGCCCTCTGCAGCTAGCGCTGGCATCTCTGCCTTCTCGGCAACCGGGGCAGCGACTGCCGGCGGGCTCGTTGGTGGCATAGTATCGACTACTTCGACTTCACCAGCATCGACCGCATCGAAAAACTCCTCCTCTTCCTCGTCATCATCGTCAGAGACCTCGTTGTTAGTGAGCGCTGCTATAGTGGGTCTGCGTTTCCTCGGGGAGGCGAGGGCGTCCTTCGGCAGCTCGAGCGTAGGTGTTCTGGCAGGAGCCTGTGCCGCGCTCGCTACCAACTCAGGCGCAATCGTGAATTGCGTCTCTTGACTTGCATCGAGCGAAGCAGACCGGCTGATGCCTCCTTGTCCCTCCAACGCTTCTCGCAACGCGCGCTTCGTCCGCTTCCGCTTGTCCTCACTCTCGCCGATGCGGGTCTCGAGTATCTCCTGCTCCTCTGCTACACGCGCCATGCTGTCCTCCCATAGTCTTCGAACATTCTGCTCGCGCTCGAGACGGTGCTGCCAGAAAGCTTCATGGTCGCGGCTAATGCGGAGAAGGTCCAGCACTAGGCCTTTCAGATTACCGACTGCGGTCTCGTAACTGGACAGGGCCTGTACGACGGTCGGGTGGCTGATCTGAGTGTCTGGGTGCGCATTCTGCTCGCGCTTGAGGGCGGCGGAGACTTGCTCGAGCAGATCAAGCTGCAGCTTCGCAGACTGAGCAGTAATCGAGAAAGCATCGCGGTTAGCAGGACGCGTCTCATGACTACTTGCATCATCGCCAAAGTCATCATCGTCGTCAAGGTCACCTTCTATGGTGGCTGTGTTGGTCCGAGTCAAACCCTTCATCATGGAGTCATCGCCGATGCTGGGCTCGTATGCGGTCGACCCCCCTATCACGCTGCTGGCGGACGTGCTCAGGCCGAGAGCAGCGCCTGGCAGGAGATGACCTGTACCTGAAACGCCTCCATCGTCTTTCGCATGTTGCCGCTCCGCCTGCTCTTTGCGTGCCTCCTTCAGCGCTTGGTTCTCGCTCTGCTGCCTCTTCGTCTCCTCGCGCTCCTCGTCCTTCGCCCACTGAATGGCGTTATTAAGTGCCCAGAACCACCTCTTGGCCTCCACCTCATGATTTGCTTTCAGGTTGTACTTTACCGAGCTCTTACCATGGATCTCAAATAGCAGCTTGTCCTTCGGATCCATCTTCAGCTTAGCGATCCGCATATTGATCGCGCCTCTGCAGGCCGAACCAGCATCGTCTTGATTCTTGTAGTAGCTCAACACTCCGTCTTCTAGCACGAACCACCGCAGCTTATAGCCGGAAGTGTAGTTCGTCCACTTACGCAGGTAGCCTTTCATCTCTCTGCTCTCTTTGCCACCTGGACCTGCTTCCGATAGCGGCGCTTGAGCGTGATCGCCTAGTATGGTCTTCTCCTGAATGCTGCGCTGCGCTACAGCTGCAGCAGGTGATCGCTTGAGTATTGCTCTTGTCCGGTCATCCTTGGTGACATCTTGAGGCAGCTTGCCTTTCCTGTCCCGCCGGAAGGGATCAGCTCCATTCAACAGTAGCAGCTGTGCGAGCTTCGTGTCCTTCTTCCGTGCTGCCTCATGCAGTAGAGTTCCTCCGGCTTCAGTGGTACCAGCATCTGTAGCCAGCTCCGGTCCATTGACGTCAAGAGAACCCTGGACCTTCTCCTCGCCTAGCAAAGCCTCGAGGCCCTCGTAATCGTGCTTCGTGACGAGGTGGTGCACTTTCTGCACGTTCGTGGCAATGAACATGCTCCTCGCCAATTGCAGCTGCTGGAAGATTTCGGGGCTTTTCGCCAAATCAAGCGGTGTCTTCGCCTGGTAGTTTGTCGCTGCATCGTTCACATCCTGCCGCTCAAGTAGGAGCTTCACCACGGGAGCCCTTCCCAGAGATGATGCTAGGTGAAGCGGCGTATTGCCGTCTCGGTCCCTAGCATTCACGTCTGCGGTCTGCTGTGATAGCACGAACTCGATCACTGGCAGCTCTGCGCACTGAATGGCAAGGTGTAATATTGTCGTGCCGTCCAGCCGGGTCTGATCGTCACCCTTTGTTGCTCGAGCGATGGCGGTCGTATCGCCATTCCGTAGTGCTTCAAAGACCTTGAAAAGTCGCACGCTCTGCTCTATGCTGACGCCTTGACTGGCGCTCGAAGGCGTTATTGGAGTGGTCTCTTGCATGCTCCGGCTACTGGGCGAGTCGAGCTTGTTTTTGCTGTAGGACATCGTCGTCGACAGGTGTGGTCGATGGCCGATGTTGGAGGTCCTAGACGAAGCTACTGGAGTCTGGATGCTTGCCGTAGGGGCCGCAGAGCCAGTGCTGTCTCCATTGCCCGAATGAGCCATATCTTTACTGTCTATTCCGCTGCTTGAGAGGGTGGGCACGTTTCCACGACTCGTCGCGCGTGACAGAAGTGCTCGCGCAGCATTCGACTTCGAGCGTTTGTGACTTTTGGATGCAGATGGTGCTAATCTGCTGCTGTCGTCGGCGCTATCTGTATTGTTGCCGTCTTGAATCTGAGACATTTGCCCATCTGAGCCTGAGGACGTCATTTTAAGCTGCAGGGGGGGTCGGATCACGTCTATCAGCAATGCTGCACGATGGAAATTAAGATATGAGCATAGCACGATGAGAACTATAACAGATGCTATTCTCGCGTCTACATGCCACGTCCAGGGACCCCTCGAGTATCCACTCTCCGCGCCGGCAAAGCAAATGAGTGCGCGGACGTCACGCTGCGATAGGTTAGCACCCATTGACTTTGTCGTGACTCGCGTGACGGCGGAGAGCCATGCCGTATGGAGAACAGCCTGGACTGCGCTCTTCTTGGGAATGCACCATCTCATTCATCATCTCATTCTCAAGAGCGTCAAGCTTGGCGCAAGTCATCGATTCGTCCATTCTCCTTCCTGCTATGACAGTGCAGCTCACGTGCCTCGTGATATAAGTTCCTCACAAACACAGACATTGAGAAATGAACCAGTCTCTCTTCGCCCTTCGAAAGACTTGGAGGGACTCAATGATCATTCACGCCAGACAAAGAGACAAGGGAGTGCCAGAAGAACATGTGGCGTGGGTATGTCGGTCTTCGATCGATGCTTTGCCGGAATGCCAGAAGCAGCTATGAGTTCGACAACGGTATGCTACGATGATCGCGGGACTTTGCCGGTAGCTCTGTGGACATTGATGTTGTACTGTCCACTATGTGAGTCTGATGAACAAGTGCCCATGGCATCTTCCCTTCTTTTGTGGGAGATGGCGTGGGATCAGGGAGATAGCTTCTGGAGGGCAGGAGAGCCAGCTTACAGTACTAGTGCGCTCCAGATCGCAAGGCTCAGGGGGGTATATGAGCAAGTGGAGCGCTACCGAGCAGGTGTGGTAAGTATCGGGCTCAGTATCCTCTTATGTGATGGGAGCACTAGGACATGAAGTCCCCGATCAAGCCTCGCCCAGGGCGTTCCTTCCCTCCATGTCCTACCCTGCTACTCTTCCTTCCCATTCCAATTGCCAAGAGCCCACACGAAGACTTTTCCTGTGTTACTTGAATATACACCAGCTCGCTAGGAAACACCAGATCAAAAAAGCGTCGGTCTCCTGCTCCCACACGAGATTATCACCATTTGCGGCTCTCTTGAACGGTTTCCGCCACCCTGTGCCCTCGCATACACGATAATGACAATCATCTCTGCGGTACACCGCCGAGTTCCGCAGATTGCAGGCCTCAATGGACCAGATCAGTGCCAAAGAATCCTTGAGAATGCAGAATACCATGTCCTCGCCCGTCAGCCTTGCTGATCAAACTTACGGGGACCTTTAAGAAGGCTTTAAGTCTGCGCTTGCCCGATCGCGATGCACTTGATCCTCACTAACATTGTTCAGAAAACAACACGACTTCGCCAGAGCGTTTTGTAGAGTTCAGAGCTCAATAGAGGCGCAGACGGTGGCTGGCTGCTCTATGCGCTCTGCCTGAGGGAGCTTCGCTGACTCATGAACTTCACGATGGGTTAAATCGTCAATTTCGCCTCCTCACCCCTCCAGGGCTGGCGGCAGTTAGGCGCCAAGATGGTACCTGGTATCGGATTCGTCGCGAAGAGGCTGCACATGGTCCACAGCCATACACCACTCACTGGTGCCAGGAGTACCTGCGGCGATTCTCGCTGCCCAACTACTTGTTGTCAGGCTCGCATCTGTCAATGCTGCAAAATTCAACGGAGGCGTCGCACCTAGACATCGATGATGTCGACACACCATGGCCGACTGGACCCGAGCAACACCTGGCGTTGAGAGATCGAGGTCGCGCGTTGCAGTTCCCAATCCTCTCCAGACAGGACTTCGGTTGGTATCTGCCCAGAAGTTCCCTCACGGACGCCGAGTGCAGCTGCCTGGGCTCTCGGTTCCCTGCTTTGCTGACTCCAAGGACGGATCAGGTGGTGACTCTGCAAAGCGATGGATACATCAGGCTTGTCTCTTCTGTGCAATTGGCCGATATTGCACGCTGTGTGAGCGTCCCGAATATCGCCCGCTCAGAGCTCGTCTGGCGTGCGACTTCGTCCTCGAGGGTACCAGGGTCATTCTGCGAAGAGCCATCTGCTACGCGCTCTGCATCTGCTCCGGCTGTCGCTGCTGACAATAGGCTCCCGAGAGCTCGCGACATGGCTTCGATGCATGCAGCCCAAGATGATGCACGTCGACGGGGTGGCATTGTCGACCCGCAGCGTCCGGTGCCTGGAGCTGGCAAGTATACCTGGCTAGAGGCCTAAGACCAGCGATATGCGGAAGAACTCAATGTCACGCACGCAGAGATCACGGAGTAGCGACAAACAGGCGTATCATTTGCAAGGCCCACACCAAGTGTGGTATTCTGATCTTCGCTTTGTCAACCCGAGATCGAGGTCTGTCGGCGCTGGACAGTTCCAGTTCCAGTATCTTACCGAGGACGATGAGGAGCTCGCACGACTCAATCTCGGCAGTGAGCAGGACAAAATCATGCCTGATAATCCTACCGCCGAAGACATCTGGACTTGCGGGCTTGCTTGCGTGCTGAGAGCTGGTATGATGTTCTCAGGACATCAACATCGTTTGGGTACCTCTCCCGAGCAATGCAGAAGTCATTGACCTCATCTCCAACTCGGAAGACGAGCCCGAGCCAAACAGACACGGCTGGGTCGTCACAGCAGCCAAGGCTCGACAGTGTGATCCTACAAACGGTGGTCCGGGCACCAAGGTCGATCAATCCGGGACTCCTGGCAAGGCGAAGTATTATCCTGCCACCAAGAATGGGCAGAACGTGGTTGCAGATCGCTCACCTGCAATTCGCGATTAAGTGGAGGAGCACCTCTTCAATATCCGCGGTATTGGCCAATGGCTTCGCTTCAAACAGGGCGATACAATGGATTGGCACAATGCCAATCACATCAAGAAGCTGAACGACTTCCGCACGCAGAACTTTCGCCGCGGAATCTACGAGTTGACGAATCGCCCTGATCGAGAGTCATATACCTCCGAACAGACGAAATGATTGACCGATGAGGTCAGAAAGGATTTTTCACGCGGAGTGCAGAGTGTGAAAGATCTCGAGCGAAACTTCAACGCGAAGATTCATGCTTCATGTGGAGAGCATGGGATGGGTATAAAGCGAAGTCGAGTACTGACGAAACTCCGTGCTGAGGCTCTGCCAAGTGATGGGAGCCAAGGAAATGTTTCGAAGAAGCGACGGATCGATAGTCCAAAAAACTGAATGAGAAGCTTAAGGTGAAGGGCTCGCTCACTCACGTCGTCCGCGATGCGGTCAACAGCGTAAAGGAGACCCTCTCACGGAGGTCACTGAGGTCGGGAACTTCAAGAGAGTCTGCTGCTGGGCCGAGGAATGCGAGGACGCCTGCTCAGGACGGTGCTGATCAGAGCGGCGGCTCTGACGAGTACATGGACAATGGCGCAGACCTGGAGGACGTGAGTGAGTGAGATCACTTTGTAGCTGCGGGCGGTGAAGTGATGCCGAGGATGTTCGATTACTGGAGATACCCATCAACATCGACGGCTGATGAATGTCACCATTTGGGCCTTTATGTCCTGCGAGCGAAAGACCGAACGTGACCCGAAACTTCCCCGAAATCATGACTTCACCTTGATCGCGTGCTGTCCATCTTTCCCATCTTTCCATTTCAAGCGCATCAAGTCCAGAATCTCGTATTCTAGCCGTGTCTCACTTTTTGCACACGGAAGTACATCGATCCGAATGCTCTCTTTCTCCGCACGTCGCCCGCTGAAGCCTCCCGCCGTCAAGGGGGATCGCAATGGCGCCAGCCGAGGCTTTAAGAACAGAGTTTCAAACGGCGCCCGACATGCGTGCTTGGGGTACGCCGGGAGGGGCAGACCACTGCACGCTGATCACCAACGGCACACGTGCTCATTGGTCGAGAAGATCGGCTTCCGAAGACGGTGTTGCGCGTTGCCCGCAGGCCGACGTGATTGCATGGATCCCTAGCAGTGGCATCGCTTTCAGTGCTCTGATCTGACCCAGGTATAGAACGGGTTCCACCATCGGCCGCTGGACGACTAGTCTACCGGCCCGACCTCATCTTGTGGTTCTCGAGATCCTGTCACCACCACCTCTTGGTAGTGCACTGTCTAGCGTTGTAGGCGTGTGATACCAAGTGTGCTCAGATCTCTGGAGTAATCCTATTTACATGTAACTTTCTTTCTTATCATGAAACAGCGCCTCAGTCCCTACGGCTGCGACTAACAGTCCTCGCGAGATCATGCCTGGCAATTTACCCCCGCTGACACCGAGTATCATCGCCTCTTTTCCGACTCCAAACTATGTGGATCCAGTGCGCCGAAGATGGATGCCAGCCCTTGCTTGCACTTTGCAAGTGTTCAGTACTCTGTTTGTACTGACTAGACTGTGGCTGCGAGCGCGGAGACAAGCAGGCAGTCTGGGTCTGGACGACGTAGGCTGATCTTGTAGGCCTAGAGCTGTACATGTAAAGGCTAACAATGCAGCAGGCCCTGATCGGCTTCGCCTGGCTCGGGTCTATAGCCCTTACGACATTTACTCTACTGGAGACACAACACTGGGGCGCAGACCGCCATGTTTGGGACGTGCCTCCACAGCTATGGCCGGTCGCTGCGCGCGGTGCCTGGGCGCTGGAAGTCATCTACCTTGTGACCACATGCTGCATCAAGGTCTCCATCTTGCTGTTCTATCGCCGTCTGACAGCTGGTACATACGCTCGACGGTGGAAGATTGCAACGATAGTTGCTATCGTCTTCACGGTGATCTACGCCGTAGCGTTCTTGATTCTGCTCATGAACGCCTGCAAGCCTCTCGATGCATACTGGGACTCGTTGAGCTTCTTCTATGACAAGCCATACACCTGCATCCACTCGGATTTGATCAACCCGATCAATGGCGCACTCGCTGCGTTTGGCGACGCATACGCTGTGATATTGCCGATCCTCATGCTTCGACACTTTGGCGCGCCGAGAAGACAGAAGATCGCTCTCAACATCATCTTCGCTCTTGGACTGATCACAGTCTGCACTGCTTCTGTCAGGACTTATTACTTTACGAGAGTGGGGATGGAATGGGACGCCACGTAAGACATCAACTTAAGCATACAATCAATGTGAAACATGCTAACCCGAAGTCCCTCTTTATAGATGGCTTGGCTTCGATACCCTCGTATGGACGCAGCTTGAAGTCCAGCTGGCGATGATCTGCGCCAGCGCACCTGCCCTCCGCGTTCTAGTCCGACGATACCTCAGCGATCCATTCCAGCGTACCTTTAACAGCAGCGCTCGCGCCGAGTCCGCCGCCGCCATTCATCCGAAGTCCCCTGATGTCACCATCACGAGCGATGCGCAAAGCTGCCGCGACCCCGAATCGCCGGCCTCGAACGAATCGCAGATGCGACACCTGCCTAGCATTCAAGAGATTGAGAACAATCATACAGCGCCCTTACCCGCGGTTCCTGTTTCTGTGGTCAAGTCTGCGGAGGATTATGAGATGTACGCACTGCAGAACCTGGAGAAGAACCGCCCGCTCGCGCGAGGGCCTTCGTTGCGATTCGTGGCGCCATCACCGAACAACTTTCGCAGAAGTGTGGAGGATGCTTGGCCTGTGCCGCCGGGCTCTGGTCTTCCACCTGAGCAGCCCCATGCTCGCTGAGTGATGAACGTGTGTATCAATGCACCGCTCGAGCACGAGATATCTCGGACACTGCGACGCAATCTTGTCGCCTCAAAATATGGTAGATTGGATCTGGACATCTCCAGACAAAGCAAGTCATCCTAAATGTCGCGCAAGAAACGTGGTCGAAGGCAACAGCGTCTACAAGCTGATTCACACTGGTCTCATGCCTGGTCTGAAGGTCTAGACGACTTCTACATGAATCCCTAGTCTCACATTGCAGCCTGACCTCCCGCATACATAACGGCCTGCTTACTTGTGTGCTCCTTGTCGATACTTACCAGCGGCGATCACTCGCTGACTGCAGCTGTCATGGCATCATCCAAACAATCCGGAGACAATGCAGAGCTTTCTCAGCGCCTGATACTTGAGACATTCGGTAATCTGTTGGAAGGCTTCAGAAGTAAGCATACTTTCTGCACCTTGCTGATACAGAATTTTACTGACTGGTCACAGTGTACAACGCCACCGGAGACCACCGTACCGCTGTACTGCGCGTTCAATACCTGGCTCGACTGCGCCTAGCAGATCTGCGTACAGCGCCAGAGGGACTAATTGCTACGCAGCGTATGAGCGACGGCACTGACAAGCAGCTGTGTGTACTGACTCCACCCCACATGGTCGCTGTACGAGATGTAAATGGCAAGTGGTCAAGGGTTCAGCGCCGTGAGTCGGTTCATGGTCCTGCACCCTACAGTATCGCTTTCTGGTTGGAGACAATACGTGATCTGGGTCTGCCATACTACTTCCTCACGCTTGAGCACCTCACCATGCACACAGGTGACACTGAGGGAGATCACCTGTCCGTCCCTCGTCCTCCGCCGCTGCACTTCACCACAGACGCCGAAATTCACCCTTCCTTAGGAGAGACTGCCAAAGTACTACAATACCCCTTCGTCCACGATGTGGCGCCTAACACTTCTCGTGTACTTAGTGGAAGACTCACAGATGATCACCGTCGTACCTTGGGTGGTCGCTTTCCTGCGCTACTGCTCGACATTCGAAATGCGATTGTGGTGATCCATCCCCATGGCTACCTTACGCTCTACTCCGCGACCTTTGATCCTGCGATCCAACAGACCTCTGCGCATGGGAATATGGCTCTGTCAGAGATTGACGGGAGACACGTTGACAACCTCCCTACGCCAGCTTCGTTTTATGAGGATGTCGCCAGTAAAGTGTAGACATCCAACGAATTGAACAGGGACGGGGGCAGTGCTGGTGGTGGGCAGGCTAAGGACAATGCTGGAAGTGAGTGGGTTGGAGAACTCGAACGACGATGAAGGTGGAGCCGATCGATGAATGCTGAAGAGGGAGTTTCAGAGTGCTATCTGCCCCATGCTGTAACGGAGGTAGCTCAGCAACGGAAAGACTCTCAAAGCTGCTGTATTCTTCTGCTGTTGCTGTAGTATGCCCACCGTGCTGTAAGTGTTCACTTCCTTTGCCAGCTTCAGACTCAAACCACCACTGAGCTCTATCTGTAGATTGGCGGGCTCTACAAGATGCATCTGGACTAGAACGGCTTCGGAATACATCTGGAACGCCCTCAGCATCTTGATCAACAGATTGCGCTTCAGGACTGTCGCTGGTAAGTGGGTGTTGCTGGTCGTGACCCCAAGTCCCTTCCCTCCTCCGCTCCTTCCTTCGAGAGCGTACCTTCCAGGTGAACACGGTCTTGGTGATCGACGGTAATCTTAATCTCTTCAACCCAATCGCTGCCAACCCACTCAACTTGCAAACACTTTCTTCACGCCCGCTTCATATTGTCAAAACACTCTCCTTGCCAACACAGACTTCCTCTCCCAGCATCACGCATCACACCTACGTACCTCGACCTGCTCTCTTCAGCCTGCGAGATCGTGCTACGTTTGTCAACAAAGCGCTTCGTTCACAAAGCTGTAGCGCGTCAGCAAAGAGTTTTCCTCTTCCTCCAAATAAATGTAAGCAGTCCTTGTGCACAAGAGAAAGGGAGTGATGTTGACGGTCATGCAGCCTACATATACCATACTATCACCATGAAGGGCGGAAAGCGTCCCATCGACCAAGTCGACGAGCCCGAGGAGCAAGAGAACATGACGCCGTTGGAGCGTTTCCGGGCAACGATGCGCAACTTCGTGCCCAACCTCGCCGACGATCATCCTCTGTTGTCGCAGGTGGCCGCGAATGCGTTTCGTGGACTCCCTGTGCCGCCGATCCTGGAAAGCTCGCCAGCTGCGACTGGTATCCCAAGCACCGCTCCACCTCCTGCGCCTGGTCTTGTCCGCCCGAGCGACGCAGACCGTCAGCGGGCGATCGACGACCACTTGGCGGATGGTGGAATTGTTAACCCAAGCCATGCCACGCGAGGTGTTGGGCGCTACGAATGGTTGCAGGATTACGATCGTCTGCGTGCTCTTGCTCTGGGCATAGACAGCCAGCAAGTTTTCACGGCCATGCGCGAGCAGGGTATGCTGCCGCTCACACAGGGGCCAGGAGTCGAGCCCAGCGTAGTCTGGTACGCGGAGCGCTCATATCTCAATCCTCGTCGCCAGCCCGATGGGTCTGGGAACTTCGAGTTCCAAAGCCCGGATGACGAGAAACTCGCAGCGCTCAACTTCGGCGGAGCCACTGGCTATGGGCTTCCTGCTTGGCCAACAGCGACTGAGATCTGGGAGCTGCGCGGGCAGTTCTTGAGAGATCGGGTGACCGATCTGACGGCGAACATCAACGTCCTTTGGATCCCGGATGTGCAAGCTGCCGGTGCACCTCCCAACACCACCACAACTCCCACCACACCAGCTTTCAAGCCGAAGCGCAAGTACAACAAGCGTCAAAGCACCGCCGACAATGGTGAAAACGAATCGCAGCCAGATTCCTACGATCCCACCAATGGCAACAAAGGCGGGATCAACGACCAGACCAGCACCCGAGCCAAGCCAAGGTACTACGCCATTCAAGTCGAGGGTAAATGGATCTGTCAAGATAGGTCGATTGCGGAAGTCGGCAACCGCGAGCCTCACCTAATGCGAGCTTACGGCAGGACTGGATGGCGAACCTGGGAGCCCACCAAAGCCAACGGGATCACGGTGTTCGACTGGAACAACGCGGAGCACATAGAAAAGCTCCAGAAGTGGCGGTACCAGGTCGGCGGCCGTAGCAAGTTCGATAAACTTCGGCAGGAGCATCGGGATCTGTACTCCCTTGAGGAGTGTCAATGGCTGGCAGAGGAGTACAAGACTTTGAAAGAGTCAGGCCGCATTCACCCTCCGGATAACTTCCTGGATATCAGTACCCGCTTCAATGCGCAATTCGAGGGTAATCGGAACAAGACCGCGATGCGTACGAAGTACGATCGCGTGCGTCAGGATTTCGAGGAGACTGGCGTTGTCACTGGGCCAAGATTGCACAAGCCGAGGCCCAGAGCGAAGGCTACGCCGAAGATCACGCTGGTGGTCAAGAAGCCTGTGGTGAGTGAGGTCACCAAGCCAGCTGCGCCAGGCATGCTGGACGTCGTCAGAGCCGCCCTCGCTTCGAAGACGTCTTCAAAGCCAGCCGACAGCACCGCGGCTCAGCAGCAGCCTTCTGACGACGACAGTGCTGAGCTGGAGGATGGGACGGAGGTGGCGGGTGAGGTGTCTGAGGTGTCGGAGACCGCCAAGGAGGGTGAGGAGGTGACGGAGACTGTGCCGGGCGCTCATGAGGGTACTGCCATCCTCATTACCAGTGACGATAGTGACGGCAGTGCGGAGAGGCTGGGTGGCGCAGCCAAGAGCCTGCAGCGTATGTCAGGCGGCAGTCGCGAGGGAAGGGAGTGAAGCGAGGCGGGCTTGAAGGCGTGTGTGAGACTGCAAGCAAAGGGATGTCCGGGCAATGTAATCTGCCCATCGCTGATAGCTACTGTCAGCATCTTCATGTCACTACTGTCAGCTTCAATTCCATCCATTATCGCCCACTTGTCAACGCGACCAAGAGGTGAGGTCGGCTGCAATGATGCCAAGCCCATGACTTGGCGCTATATCAGACTGCCCGTGTGGAGGGAAAAGAGTAAGAGGTACGAGCGCAGATTTTGCGATACCTACTGGCTTGACCAAGAGGATTGTGCAACTCAGTCACTGCTCACGTAGCAGCGTGCTCCCGTGATAGCTTTATCCACACACCATGCCTTCCCGGGGTATCTCCTCCGCCTTCTCCACGCCATTCGTAGCCACCTCCTCCACTGCACCTTCTGGCACCAACCTGGCAGCCTTACTCTCCTCTTCTTCTCGCTGTCGTCTCGCAAGCTCCTTCTTACTCAGCTGTATACTCCCCTTCAGCACCGCCTCCTCAGGCAAGGGTCTTACGTGCGACTGACAGACCCAGTACGGCCTCTTGCATCGCCGTACAGCTGCGTCGCTGCTTTGCCAGTCCACTGCTGCATGTGCTTCACTTTCCGGCTCATACAGTGATGGGTCTCGCTCGTACTCCAGCAGGCCTTCTTTCGTTGCAGCTTCCACAAGGCTAAGCACATTCTCGTATGCAGGTATATCGCCTGCTCTGCTTCGAGCGAGTGCATCTCGGACATTCGTGTGCTTCGAGATGAGTGCTCGCAGGAGGTGGAAGAGGTGCGCTTGCATTGCTGTGAAATTGGTGTCTGTAACTTTCTTGTCTTTGCGCTTTAGCTCCGAGTCCAGCTTTTGCCGCTTTGCTGGAGGCTCGTCGGCTGGTGGCGTTGGCTCTGGGGTAGGTGCAGGCTCAGGATCAGAAGCCAGGAATAGGGGCTGTCGATCAGGTGGCGACTGCTCAAGGACGTGAAGGTAAAGGATGTCCAGATATCGTCTTAGCACTGCATCCATCCTGTACCCTCCCAGCCCGTTCTTGCCTCGCCAATACTCTCTTCCTTCCTCTCCTACAGGCGGCGGAGGCGCAAGGATGGCGGGATCATACAAGTTGCCCTCAGCACTCATCACGCCATCCGCTCCAGTCGCGTCCAAGCACTTCTGTATATCTCCGTGTTGTAGTATATTGCCATTCGCAAAGATGACCGTCTCCTTCGGCAGCTCATCTCGCAGAAACTTGATCATCTCCCAGTCCGCCAGCCCAGTGTTATGTCCCTTTTGCTCTCTCCTTCTGCCATGCACTGTGATGATGCTCGCGCCTGCGCTCAAGATCATCTTGGCGTACTCCAGCGTCTTCTCCCTCGTCTCCTGTATGCGGAATTTTGCTGTCACCGGGATATCCAGCTCCCTGTGTAAAGCATTGATGAGCTTGGAGATCAGATCCCAGTCTTCTTGCAGAAAGGCGCCATAGCGACCCTTCTTCGCTATGCCTTGCGGGCAGCCGAGATTCAGATCTACTGCATCGCAGTATGGCTGCACGTGCTTGGCTGCTTCGAGGAAGAGCGCTGGGTCGTTGGCGCAGAATTGCATGAACAGAGGTCGATCGAGCGAGGGATTCCCGTCTAGATGCCAGTCATTTGGGCTAAAATCCGCCTCAGCACCTTCAGCCCTGGCTTTCTCCGGGGCAGCAGCAGCTTTCCGGGGGCGAAAGTGATCTTCGCGATACTTAGGATTCTGTGAGAAGATCTTCGCGTGCAGCATAGGCGAGTATGCCAGTATCGAAGTTCGAAGTTCCGCAGGGAGGAAAGACCTGGTCAGAAGGCGCCAGGCGAATTCGCTCTGGTCTACCATGGGTGCCAGAACTAACTTTGGTGATCCGATGGACTCATAAAAGGCCCGGCCGTGAAGTCTAGGTGCCATAGTCGCAAGTGCTCGGCTGCCTTTCGCAGCTTCTCGTCCGAAAAAGAAGTAGGAATTGGGAGATGGGAGATGTGAGAGGTTCGCCTTACGCTTGACGCAGGCGAAGAGCATCGACAGTGGTTCTACTACACTGCGAGCTCACCACAACGCTCTCAGCCTCTCACCATGACAATCGAAACGTGGTGACTTGTAGTGATGAAGTTTGGAATTATATATGTAATTGGAAGAGATTCACGGGTATGAGCACAGACCACAATAGCGAATTTCGAGACCTCACTTGATGTTCACGCGATGGGGCCGGCAGCAATGCAGGCAAAGCGGCACTCTGTACTGTCATCGACATCCATCTCATATACGAGCGACCTTCTCTGCATGGATCGTACCACCTTCACTCACGCGCGGAGCGCTCATTGCCCGTCCTCTTCCGCATCCTCCTCCGACTCCTCCTCGTCTTCATCATCCTTCTTCTCCTCCGCTTGTGACTTGATGTCAACAACGACCGGTTCATTCTTCCCCGCCTTACTCACGATCACTGAGTATGTTGGCATCACCTTGCCATGCTTGCCAACCTTTGCCTTCACCCCATCCTGCTTCTCACGCTCCGCCATCTCTTTCTCCCTTCTCTCTTCCTTCGCGATCCTCCTCTGCTCTTGTACAGAGATCACAACCTTCTCCTTGTCCCTCTTGCTCTTCGTTTCCTGTCTCTTCGTAACGACGACACCGCCCTTCTTGGCAAAGTCGTCGATGATCCGAGACCACTTACTCCTCATCGCCTTCTCACCACGATGCTGCCCTTTGATGAAGGCGTTGAAGCCTTCAACAAGCTTGTCCCAATCACCGACCGGAGAAGACGGGTGACCGGCGTCGCGTGCCTCCTCGTACTGCTTACCCAGCCACTTGAGGTCGCGACCGGAATAGTCCGGGCGATTCTCAGTGCGCTTCAGGCCGAAGTAACGACGAAGGCGTTGATCGCGCCAACCCTTCAACGACTTGATACTGGCGGCATTGTTCCAGTCGAAGCCAGCAGATCGACGATAAGTGGACCATCCATTCTCGCCATATGCCCGGAACAGATGTGGCTGCGGATCACCTTTCTTCGCCGTGATACGATCGCAGACGATGGTCGTGCCATCCTCGAACCGGATAAAGTCGTGGTAGAAGTTATCAGGGTTGCCAGTCTGGTCGTTCTCACCACCGGGCCCATCACCGTTGGTTGGATCATAGCGGAAGACCCTATCATCCTCACCGAGGTCCACCTCAACCTCACCGTCAGCCAGGCTACGGTCATCTGGCTGCTCGTCAGGCACGAAGACTAGCGCCATGTCATGCGTGATGTTGAATGCACCGCGAGTGAGCAGACGCTGCCTCAGGTTCCAGATGTCTGAAGCAGAGGGTCGAGCAGGCATGCCTTGCTCTTCACTCCCACCGACCTGAGTCGCCGCCCACTCTTGCGCACCCGGAGTCTGAAACTCCCAGTGACCAGGCTCACTGGGCTGCCGTGTCGGATTGAGGTAGGTACGATCCGAGTACCATACGACAGAGGGATCAGCGCCTGGCCCATGCGCAGAGGTGAAGACGGGATCACCACGAGCGCGCATCGAAGTGATCACGGATGGGTCAGTGACACCCATACGACGAGCCATCTCTCGATCGTACGTCATGAGCCATCTGTAGCGCCCAGGACCAGGAACGGGCTGCTCCGGGTTCACAATCGCGCCATTACTCCTGGCGATTTGCGCGATGGCATCGCGAGTTGCCTGATCAGGGCGGATGAGAGGTTGCGCATGGCCAGCCGTGATCGAGGCTGCCTGCGTGTCGACGACATCATCGCTTGCAAGGCCTGCAGTTGACGATGGCTCAGTCGAGAGGGCCGAAGCGAGAGATTGCTCAGCCAAGTGAGTGAAGAGAGGCGAGCTCTCTGGAAGATCAGGTGCGAATGTGCGCACAAGATCGATGAAGCGCCGCGTGGCTGTCATCTGCTCTGATGCAGATGTCGAGCGCTCGTCGTCAGCAGGACTTGACAACTTCTGCTTTTTGGTCGGAGGAGGTGCCATTGCAGAGAATGAGGTAAGTTATTTATACTACGCTCCTTTGTCAGCTTCTGCATTCACCTTGTTATCACAAAGATTTGTGGGAACATACAAGACCGAGAAGACTTCGAGGATAGGATTGTACAAAGGGTATGCCTTTCACGTTTTTGCTCGCAATTAGCAGAGTCCGTGGTGAAGGCGCAAGTATGGACGAGCGCGAAGCGGAGTTGTCTGGAGGATGTGCAGATGCAAGGCGCGAAGCGATGTGTAAGTGTGCGGTCGAGGGAAAGGTATGTATACCGATGCTGAGAAAAGTCGGTTGTGGAGTGTAAGAAGTGGACGAGGGAAATTGGACTGATCTACGAGATACAAAGGGACCACAGAGCCTCAAGTATCCACTTTATGATCTTGTTCACGTCAACAGAAGGAGCGTGAACGAGGAAGGAACGACCTAGAGGCACCCTTTCAAGTCCACCAAGACACCTACTGGCGTTCACCTCTACAGCGCTACAGCAGCCTTCGCTGTACTGGACACGTCCGCTGAGATATTAAAGTGCTCCAGAAAGCGATCGTCCAGAATCTTGTGACATGACTATGAGGGAGGAGCGGTGGCCATGGGGGGAACTTGGAGCAACGCGCAAGTACTGCTGGACAAGTGCCAAGACTACGTTCACTCCAGAACAGTGGCATGCAGCACTCGAGCGAGGCAAGGTACAATATACAATCCATTAGCATAGCAGAGATAGCCAGTATCTACAACATCAAAGCAGCAAAACTCATATCAGCGCGTCCTTCCCCGCCCTCCCCCTCACAACGCCTGCTCCATTTCCCATCATCCCCATCGCCATCTACGCAGTCCCAGCATCAAACCCATAAACCTCCAAAAACCAGGGCCCGCCACAGCTCTCCCCTCCATCCCCAGTACAAGGACTATGACACTTACTCCTCGCGATCCCCACACTCGCCTTCGTCGCCCCATCCGCAAGCGCATTCCCACACCAACACTCATCGCCGAATTCGACGCCTGCGATCGCGTAGCCTGCGGCCGAGCAGGCGTTGATGCAGGACTCGATTGTGAGGGTTGTGGAGTCGGGTTGTTGGAGCGGGAGCAGGCGGCCAGCGTCGTTGTTGTTGTCTATGTAGCAGCCTCGGTAGGTCCAGGAGGGGAGGGGGGTAGAGATAGGGGTAGGGGTTACGGTGGAGG
>JAVRRP010000043.1:0-37834 GCA_036872775.1 Oleoguttula sp. CCFEE 5521
GTTCTGCGTAACTGGAAGAAACCCCCTTGCTCATCTTGACAGGAAGGTGCGACCGAGACGCGGCCACTCCCGAAGGCAGCGCTCGAGCGAGAAAGATATTATGAAGTGTGTGAGAGGTACAAAACGCGACGAGTGGGTAGTGAACCAGCTATATCCGACTTACAACTGCGGGCGCGCGCTACGCGATAGCGTCCCCAGGGATATGCGCACAGCATCCTTCTAGCCTCATGTAATACCGTGCACCGTGTGTGGGGGTGCAAGGCCGTGTGAGACTTTGGATACATGTGCTCATTGGCTCTTGTGCTATTGAGGAGAGAGGTGGAGCTGGAAAGGTGGTAGGCACCACGCTGATCGAGGGCTTTACGACGTGTTCCTGCACGCATCCGTGGCGCTACTGATGCTTACCATGGATTTGGACTTTTGAACGATCTCATCTGTGTCAAAGCCAGGCAAACCGCGAAAGCTACCACGATCGCGTTGTTGATATACCTGCTGATTTAAGCTCTCCGCGTACTTCTCAATCAGCGACAAGCAGGAGCTAGTGATCCGGCAAGGCTAGCCCGGCAAGGAAAAGCTGTGGAGCGCCGCTCACGAGAGCGCATCCGGACCGCCTTGATCTTTTAGCTCCAGCGGGCATGGATTGCGACCCTAGACTCTGCCGGATTCGATGGGCCATCAGTCTCGCTTGAAGTAAGCCTTGAATATCAATGGTATGAGCTTTGAATGCCAAGCGTCGTCATGTAGTAGCTCACGCTGATAGACGACAGAGCACGTGGAGCTCCAGTGCATCCCGCACAGGAACTGAGGGCTGGCGTAGCAAGATCCAGTTCTGCATAGATCCTGGACAAGGACACGTGATAAAGATCCGAGCAGAAGTGGCTTCGCGCCATTAATGGCGTATGTGGTGAGCCGTGGTGCAAGTGTTGCACGGGAATGTGTGCTTGGGAAGCACAAGTGTCGCCACGACCGTGCGGATGATGGCGCGCTATCCAGCTCTCAGGGCTCGGGACTGCTCTTTCGCGTCGATGGTTCAGCTCATCGAAGACAGTCCATACAGCACATGAACACGAGAACGGCCTCTGAAGCTGCGATAGTGGATTGTTGCTCCAAAATGGAGTAAGTCGCGATGGAGACGCGATTGCCAAGCTTTTCAGAGCCCTGCGCCTACTCAATCCACGTTTCCCGGCCATGACGGGGAGGAAGAGACGGGGGAATGGAGCTTCAGTGGTCAATAAGACACGCCAGTCACTTGACCGGACGTAAGTGCAATGGCTTTCAGCTCGATGACCGAGGCTCCCTGGTCATGCAAAACAGCGTCACAGCGTCGCCATCATCGTCTAGCACCATCTCTTTGGCCAACTTGAACCCCATGCGCTCGTAAATCGCCATGTTTGGCTCTGCTCTCGAGCTCTCAAGATAGCACTTCATTCCCTCCTGATCAGCCCTGTCCAGCACGTGCTTGAACAGGGCCTTTCCGACACCCTTCCCTTGAGCCTCAGGCAGCACGGTCACAATGTTGCAGAAGTAGTAGCCTTTGGGATCGGTCCATAACTCCCGCTGCGCTTCAGCCTGAGCAGCTTTCCAGATCCAGTAGCGCTTGGTGATCAGTCCACCACGACCGTACCAGACATTCATGCGGATTTGCTGGAGGTACAAGGACCAGTCACCGATGTAGTCTGACCAGGTCTGAGGTGTATTCACAGGTGTTGGAGGAAGCCAGCAAGCAACACCGAGAATCTTCTCCGGTGTTGATGAAGCCGGATCTTTGGCGACGTGGAACATGGCATGTTTCTTGCCCCAGGCACATCGAATGCCTAGCGAGACTCGGTTCCGTTGGAGCGAGAAGGTGGACTTGTCGAAAACCCAGCCGCTGTAGGGGTCGTCATTTGAGAAGGCTTGCTGAATGCAGGTGATCGCCCCTTCGATATCTTCGTCTGCGATCTGAGTGACCTGCATCATTGCGGAAGCTTGAGTACCCAAGACTAGTAGCATAACTGTTTGGTGTACTGTTAGGTGTCACACCTGAGCATAGGAGTACACGTAGATCGTCTTGTTCATGTGGAGGTTTCAGTAGGACTGAACGGTCAGATAGCCATCCAATGTCCAATCGTGGACATAGACAGCTGGATATTCCGCGCCTCTGAATTTCGAAATCTTAGGGACGATGGTCTGGGATGTAACGCGAGGGGTTGTGCATATGTAGGTACCTTACTTGAGGGGAGGGACGAAACACGGACCCACAGTGATCGACCTGCAAGCCACATGGCATTTCGCGTGTCGAAATAAGGCTGAGCCGAATGCCGAGCCGCTGCACCCTAATCGTGACGCGTGCTTGGTGTTGAAGACGGATCTTGAGCACATCCGATATTCGAAAAACGAAAGATGGTTGGAATATTATGATACAGCCAGTATAGGCGATGCGATCACGATGCCAGCAGCAGGTCGTGCACGCGCTGGAGCGCACGCAGCAGAGTTCGCTCCTCCGCCTGAAGCCGCCACCCCCTACCCAGCGATGCCTGTCAACATCGCAGAAGCGAAGCTCGCAAGAGCAGTCGCAGACTTTAACACGGTCTGCCGAAGCTCGATATAACGAGATTGGGGTGCAGCAGGTATCCTCGCATCTCCACGCCCAGCTGTTCCCGCCGTCGGCGCAGAGGAAACCCTCAGTCTCGGATCCGGAACTTGTCGCACTGTCGAAGGACCATCTAGCCAAGCATGACCTGCTCGGGAAGACCAGCGACAACACTCCGCCTATTGCCTTTGATTTGCCCGAGCTTCATGGCACAACTTTGGACGAGCACTTCTGGAGACTGGGAAAGGATAGTGCGGAGCCATATCTGACTCTTGCGCGGAAGTATGCGCGAGCATCACCACCTCCGAAGCCGCGTCAGTGGATTCGGAGATCTGGCTGGACCAAGTACAGCGTCGATGGGACTGCGGAACCGGTCAGTGCCCCTGATGAGGAGGTATTAACGTTCGACACCGAAGTGATGTGGCGCGAGACTAGCTTTCCGGCGATGGCTTGCGCAGTCTCCGCAACGCATTGGTATGCTTGGATATCGCCATGGCTGTTGGGCGAGAGCGAGGATGACAAGCATCTCATACAGCTCGGAGATCCTGCAAAGCACAAGATCATCGTTGGACACAATGTGGGCTACGATCGTGCTAGAGTGGAGGAGGAGTATAGCCTTGCGCAGTCGAAGACCTTCTTCATGGACACCATGAGCTTGCATGTGGCAGCCAATGGTATGTGCAGCCGGCAACGACCAACGTGGATGAAACATCGGAAGGCGCGTGAGACGCATGATCGGATCGCTGCGGAGGAGGAAACGTCTGAGTTAGCCGGCCTACTCGACTCGAGTCAAGAGATGGATCTAGAGGAGGACCTTTGGGTGGGCCGTAGCTCCTCTAACAGTTTGCGCGATGTAGCGAAATTCCACTGTGGTATCACGATTGACAAGACGCAGCGCGAGTGGTTTGGCGAGCTTGATCGCGAAGGCATTGCGGGCAAGCTGGACGAGCTTCTGGACTACTGTGCTGCCGATGTTGATATCACGCATCGGGTATACAAGAAGGTGTTCCCTCACTTTTTGGAGACCTGTCCGCATCCTGTATCCTTTGCAGCTCTGCGCCACCTGGCTTCAGAAATCCTGCCAGTCAACAAGGGATGGGAAGCGTACATCGCTAATGCCGAAGCAACGTATAACAAGCTCTCTGACGGCGTTCGCGAGCGCCTCGTTGATTTGACTGAACGAGCCGTAGAGCATCGCAGTGAACCTGAAATGTACAACAACGACCCTTGGCTTCGTCAGCTGGACTGGGCAGGCCAAGAGGTGCGTATGACGAAAGGGAGCAAGAAGGCACCACCACGTCCAGCTGCACGGCAGAAAAAGCCTGGCATGCCTAATTGGTACAAAGGGCTGTTTGCGCAGAATGATTCGAACATGGCACTGACCGTGCGGACTCGAGTTGCTCCCCTGCTTCTACGACTGACTTGGGATGGTCATCCCCTAGTGTGGAGTGACAAGTATGGCTGGACCTTCAGAGTGGCTGTGCAGGATGCACAAAAGTACCAAGATCAGGCTATGACCAGGTGTGACATGCTCGAGGACGACAACCTGCAGCTCAAAGATGACTTCGATCATGAGTACTTCAAGTTGCCACACAAAGACGGACCAACAGTACGGTGCACAAACCCTTTGGCTAAAGGGTACTTGCAATTCTTCGAAAAAGGCACCTTGTCATCCGAGTTTGCGTACGCTAAGGAAGCGCTGAAGATGAATGCTAGTTGCAGCTACTGGATCAGTGCGAGAGATCGTATCACTTCGCAAATGGTGGTCTACAATAATGAACGCGCTGGTGCAAGTGAAGACGCGACTGGACAAGGGTTCATTCTGCCGCAAGTCATACCCATGGGGACTATCACGCGACGTGCTGTCGAAAACACCTGGTTGACAGCATCGAATGCTAAGGCGAATCGCGTCGGCTCGGAATTGAAGAGCATGGTCACTGCACCACCTGGATACTGCTTCGTAGGCGCTGACGTCGACAGCCAAGAACTCTGGATCGCCTCACTGGTCGGAGATGCGAGCTTCAAGCTTCACGGCGGTGGTGCGCTCGGATTCATGACTCTCGAAGGGACCAAGGCTGCCGGAACAGATTTGCACTCGCGCACTGCGTCCATCCTCGGTATCAGCAGAAACGACGCTAAGGTCTTCAACTACGGCCGCATCTATGGTGCCGGTCTGACCTTCGCGCAGAGCTTACTGCGACAATTTAATCCGACTCTCAAAGACGCCGACGCTCAACGCATAGCTGAGGCGCTCTACCTAGATACCAAAGGCAAGAAGCGTGGAGCCAAAGCCCTGCGAGCACGTAAGTTCTGGATCGGGGGCACCGAATCTCTGGTCTTCAATAAGCTCGAAGACTTTGCTTCACAAGAACGCCCACGCACGCCGGTCCTTGGTGCAGGCATAACAGAGGCCCTGATGCAGCGCTTCATCTCGAAGAAGGGCGACTTTATGACTAGCCGCATCAACTGGGCCATCCAGTCGTCGGGTGTAGACTACCTGCACTTACTGATTGTGAGCATGGAGTACCTCACTCGACGATATAACATCGGCGCTCGCCTGGCGCTGACAGTTCATGATGAGATCCGCTACCTCGCGAAGGACGAGGACAAGTATCGCACCGCTATGGCGCTGCAAGTAGCCAACATCTGGACACGGGCAATGTTCAGTCAGCAGATGGGCATTGATGATCTACCGCAATCCTGTGCATACTTCTCGGCTGTGGACATCGATCACGTGCTGCGTAAGGAGGTCGACATGGACTGCATCACTCCTTCCCATCCGGACGCCATACCACACGGTGAGAGCATCGACATTCTGCAGCTGCTTGCCAAGGGTGGTCAGGCATTTCTGGACCCTGCCGTCAAGTCGACAGAAGCTCCCGATCCTGATCGTTGGACCTATGAGCATCGTGTTCCAGTGATGGAGAGTCTGCACGACGCCAACGCTGTTCCGTACCTACGTGCGCAGATTGCCAGTGACACGACCGAGTTCAACAACATCGTCAAGCCTTTCAAGGCATCTCCACCACCGAGGTCGAAGCTAAACAAAAGCAGCACTCCCTTGAACGACTCCACTGCGCCTACACGCCTAGCTCAAAGGCGCGGTCCACGGACCGATGACCTCGCGCCGCTGCGCAAGATAGCGCAGACTACCCATCGCCCTCACAGCCACGCACCGTTGTTCGCGGAGAAGTCGCTTGATTGGGACGATAAGGAGAACAGAGCGTTCGGCGCGCCAATGGACAGCGTGCTACAGGCTAGAGGAAACACGGCCGTTGACGTTGGACTTCTGAAGCATCGCGTTGGTGGCTTTGAGGCCAGAGGATCGTGGAATACTGCTGGGATTGTACAGTAGGACCCGCATATGGGTGGTAGAGAAGTACCTATAGTTTCTGTACAAATGTAAGATTGTGTAAATACGACTGCTTGTATCGTGAGCGAAGAGACTAAGGAGTGTCAACCTAGTATGAGGAAGGTGCGACCTTTTGGTACGCTTTATCCTGACTTCACCTCATCCCTAGACCTCATCCGTACACCACTGAAGGGACAGCCACGAATCCCGTGGAACATCTGTGGGGTTTCAGTAAAGCTGTTTTGCATCCTGACTGTATTCGACACTACTGGGGTCGATCGACTCATTCACCTTTCCATACAGAGGTTCGCGACGCGATCAAGATCCTCACTCACCGTTTCCACGAGCAACACCCACGGAGGACCCATCGCGATGAGTAAGACCAGAGATCTACCCTCGCGCCTCGACCCGTGCAACGCATCAGCCACATGTCCACTGCGATATCATCAGTACTGTGCAGTCGCTCGCCAAGACGGAGTCGACTCCATCGCAAGCGGTTCCGACGCCGTAGCGTGCAGATCCGGCCTGCAACGAGGCAATCTAGGGTCATGGTCGGCTGTTTGCCGAAGCAGAGGGCGCCAGGGGCTGCATCGGATCGCATCACGCGTCGCAGGCCCGTCATGTAGCGTGGCGAGCGTGGTTCACATGTCGGTCGATCTTTGGCTGGGTATCGACCTTCAGCTTTAGGAGGATTGTGACTGGAGCATCCGGGCGAGTGCGGGCCAGGATGTCTGGTCCTCAATTTGCCACTCCTCAGTACAGTCTGGAGATTCGAGCCGGATCCTGGGCGTATGCGATGTGTTGCGCTTAGGGGTACTCGGCTCCAGCTCTTGCACCAGCAGCGCGCCCACGCAGTCCTGCATCAACTTTCTGGTTGCGTGGGGCTTCGGAGTGGTACTCCGTGAGCTATACCTCCTTGGCGACCTCACGACGACGCCGCACCTGGCTCCTGGAAGCGTTCGCTACCAGTGATATATCCACGCCTTGACAAGTATCCCGCAACTGGCACATCAAAGCCTTCTTCCGCCCATGTGTTGCGGGAATGCGACGATCACGGCATCAGAGTCCGGGTGGCGCATCTACACATCTCTCTGTAACAGCGGAGCCCGTCCCCTTTCACGGTCGAGGCAGCATGCCGACCTGAAGGCGACATTGTCCTTGCAGTCATCTAGATGTCTCTGCAAAACCATAAAAGATTCATCGGCGGGTTCGGAGCCCTACGCCTACGCGGCTCAGACATCGAGCAGGGCGCACCGCTTGGCGCGCTCTGATTAAACGCGCCCTCGTTCGGACACTGGTACAGAGCGTCCCCGTCGTAGGCTAGGGTCACGCACAGGTAAGGAGCAGAATCCGATGCTGTCAACATCGAACGGATCAATAGCCCGACTTCAACATGGGAAATGTGAATGAAATGCCATCTGCCCGGCGCTCACTCCTGGCGAACTAGGCCTGAAGGGCAACTAGCCGACGATGGTCTCACGATCTGGCACCTCTACCTCGCGTGGTTTGTCCAGGCGCACGCGTCACAACAGTCTTTCGCCTGCTGATCTTGGGATGTCCGCCTCCCCGAGAAATCGATGCGAATTGACCCTGCGATTAGCACCTCAATTACAACATTGCGATTACTGCAAAGCGCGTAAGCAATAAAAGCCGACACCCTGATTATACGCGACCTCCATGGTACGGCTTGTGCATGACTGGGTCCGGCATCATCGGTTACACGTTGAAATTGATCGTGCGCCACCCCCAATCGAGATCCTTCCACTTCACTTGAGAACCGCACAAGCTCTCAACCATGGCCAGCAGCTCACTTCCAAACTCAATGCCGGCACCTTCTGGAGTACCGGAACGACCTAAGAAGCTCCAGCGCATATCGCAAGCATGCGATCTGTGCCATCGCCGAAGTATCAGATGTCGACCCAGTAACGAGAATGCGCAACAGCAATGCCAGAATTGCTACGACTTCGGTGTCGAGTGCACATACAACCGTCCATCTCGCCGGAGGCGTGCACCCTCCACGTCTCAAGCGGCGCAGAATGTACTACCAGTACCAGCCTTGCAAGCTACCTCGACCACTTCCAGAGTGAGTCCTGGGTGAATTGCAGCAACCTGGATCGTGCTGATAGCACCACCCTAGTCCAAGTCACCCTCCGATCACCAGGTAGCCACCGGATCGAGTGCCACGAGCATATCTGCAAATCCGCGCGCGTACGGTGATGGGCCCGATTACACAGGTGCCCTTGCCACGGTACGCGAAGGTCGTACAGACGATGGGGTTGCAATTGCATGGCGATCGTTCGTGCTCGCAAGCGAAGAGACCATCGAGCAGCTCTTGAGCGTGTACATGGACATTGTCTACCCGATCTACCCCCTTTTCCACGCACCTACACTCTGGGAGCGACTTCGCAGGCGCGATCACCTGACAGATCGAGGCTTCTTTGCATCAGTCATGGCTGCCTGTGCGTTAGCATCTGCGAGGGCGCGAGACGGCGCACTGAACGAGTACACCAGCTATCCCAAGGACGGCCCAGTACAGCAATCAGAGATCTTCTTCTCTGCTGCGGCGGACGCCATACCCAAGGATCTCAACAAGGCGACCGGCATGGGCTATCTACGAGCATGCGGACTTCTGGCACTAACTTCCATACAGTACGGACAGATCGCATCAATGCATCAGTATCTCGGCCACTTCTGCACCATCTCCGCCATACAGCACTTACACGATGAGTCTCATTGGCCGCTCGAGCTTACACTGATTGACAAAGAGGAGCGTCGACGGCTCTACTGGTCGATATACTGTCTGAACGTCCTCTCCACCGTAGTCTTTAACAGTATACCCAAATTCGACGAAGTGAGTGCGAATGTTCGATATCCAGCAGAGATCGACGACGAAAACATCACTCCCATTGGCGTGACGCCAAACGGCGAAGTGAGCTGGCTGCGCGGCTGGAACTTCACGACAGATCTTTTCCGAGTCTTGGAGCACACCATCCGTCGCGTGCGGCGCAATCACGCCCCTCCACGCGAAGACCGACCGTCGGTCACCCTGCTCCTCGTATCAGATGGTCTTACCGACTCCCAAATCATGGAGAACATCTTGCACCTCTACTACCAACTCCCAGCCCGCTTCAAGGACTACACCGTCATCATGTCCGGCGACGGCACAGACGACCGCTTCGGCTTCCAAGCTGCCAACATCCAAGCAACGCTCCAGCTCGTCCGCATGACACTCTTCAGCGTGAGCATCCCCAATGATGTCTACCAGAAATGTAACGTGGCCGACCAAGTGCTCCAAACCTTCCACGGCATCTGCCCACGCTACCTCTCCGCGATCAGCACCCCTTTGGTCTACCATCTCGGCGGCATCGGCCAGCTCCTAGCCTCAGTGATGGAAGGCCACCTCACCGAAGCAACCTACACCCGCGTCCGTCAGCTCCTCGAGTCCCTCGTCTCGCTCGTCGAGACCCTTGAATCAGACTTGCAGCCCGGCGCTGGCGCATCCAAGAGTCTGCGCACACAGATAGATAGAATCGACACGTACATGCGTATGCCCGCTCCGGTGCCTGCACCGACGCACCATCAGAATCCAAACGCGTTCACGATTCCGCCGACGCAGCAGCAGAGGGACGCAGGCTCCATGTACGGCATGGCAGGGACCATGGACGACTTCACGCTACCGTAAGAGATTGTGGGCGACTTTCCTTGGCCGTTGGTTGCACATCGGCCGGGATATGCGCATACCGCTACATTTCATGGCTTTGATGGTGTGTGACGGGGACGCGGGCAGGGTGGAGGGGATGAACAAGAAACAGACGTTGCGCATATCTGGGGAGCGTATCTATGAGACAGGGCGCGCACATGTCGTGGTGCAACATGCTTGCGAAGGGAACGATTGAGCGGGCGATCGGAGGAGGCAGGCTGCCGAGCCTGCGTATGACTTGAAGCGGCACCGCTTTCTGAGCGCAAAACAGCGCATTGCTAGCGCTTAATGCTTTCTCTGCGCGTAGTAGCGACTACAAGTGAAGATGATAGAGACAGCATAACGTGCAGGACCGAGCAGTTGGTGGTCAACTATTGGTAAAACACAATACATGTCCTGCCAGCCTACAGACTGGTCGAGTCACCTGCATCTCTCCATTACTTCAAATCTGAGACGCTGCTGCGCTGCATGTGTGGTACTCCCAGGTTGTTGCCACCGATGTAGCAAGCACAGCGCATGGCTGTTGTAGCCAGGCTGACATCAGCACTGAGCGTGTCAGGAGGGTTCCCTTCATCGTCTGAGAGACTTCTTTTTCATGATGCGTGGAAAGCCACTTCTCTAAGGTACTCAACGTAGGAATTACTCATATCAGATGGCCACGCTATGCTACATACACTGTACAAGACCCGTCTCGCACGTAGAACACTGTCCATGCATCCCGAACCGTTCTACCGATGCCCAATACGCCATTCGCTGAATGTGCTGCCCACATCCCCTGCTTACAAATTTGAAGGCACCCTAGCTCAGTTCAATCGCAAACCTCTCCCGAATCCTCTGCCCATAATAGAAGAACACCAGTGGCGCCGGCGAAATCGCTAGTGACAAGAACGCAAAGACACTGATCCCCCATCCGTAGCCAAGCTTATCAAACAACGCCGGCGCAAATAGCGGTACAACGCCACCGAGTATACTCCTGAATACCGCACCAGCAGCGATAGCACTAGCAGCGTACTTCTCAAAGCTATCGATGTAATAGTTCTGGCAAGTGTTCATGATCATCACCTGACCAATCCCGTAGAAGAACGTCGATGCGATTGATGCAGTCCAGTGGGTGTGTAGCTGTACTGTCCACGCGAACCAAAACAAGCTGATGGGGATAAAGACGGCGCCGATATTGGCGAGCGGCAAACGGTACTCGGGCTTACTTTTGCCGTCGTTCTGTTTCGTTAGTCTATTATAGACGGTGTCGATGCGAGGTACGAGGAACCAGACAGCGAAGAGGAAGCCGATGCCAGGTCCTAGGTATAGTAGCCCCACCTGCTCCGTGTTGAAGCCGTATTCGCCTTGGTAGATGGGTTGCATGTTGGTGTAGATGCTGTAGGTTGTGCCGAAGAGCAGGGCTTGGTATGCACTCATTGTGAGCACGATGGGCTGCGCGAGGATGCGCATAGGTCGGGTCAGGGATCTGATCACGCGGCTCTTCAGCGGACTTTCATCCTCGCCCTCTACGCGGTATCCCTCGGGTGATGGCTGCTCTTTTTGTAGGCGATCTCTACGCATCTCGAGGATCACTGGGGCGTACGTCTCGCGGAGGAAGACGAAGCCAGCGGCGGTGTTGACACAGCATACGATCGTCAAGGTCCAGAAGACCCACCGCCAACCTAGCCTCTGTACAATTATTCCACCGAACAGAGGTCCCTATATCCTTGTCAGTGCCCACCATTGTGTGCCCTCACTCGGAATTCTCCTGCAACATGTCTCTTGCATACGGCGACTTACCAGCGTCGGTCCCAATAGCGGACCAAGTAGATACCACCCAAATATCCCCGCCCTCGACGATGGCTCAAACATGTCACTAATTGTCCCCCCTCCATTTGCAATCCCCACACTCCCAAAAAACCCACTCAGCGTCCTCATAGCTATCAAAGTCTCGATATTCGGCGCCAGCGCACTCGGAATCTGCAGCAGTGCAAACACCGTGAAGCAAACCAAATACAACTTCCTCCTGCCGAACGTCTCGCTCAACGGCGCCAGAAAGATCGGTCCTAGACCGAGCATGATCACGAAGCCTGTCGTGCACCCGATGACAGTCTCGGGAGAGGTGGAGAGGGAGTCGGCAATCTGGTCTATGCCGGGAGTGAACATGGAGGAAGCGAGGGGTGAGAGGACGCTCATTGCAGCTATCACGGCGACGTTGAGGAGCTTCTTGCGGCGTGGCCATTGCCGCGGGTTGGCAGAGTCTTCGCTGCAGAAAGTGAGGAGTTGCCGACTGTCGCCGCCTTCGCCGCCGTCGACTAGGCTGTTGCGGTGGAGGAGAGGTTCGCGTTCCTCGTTGCTGCTACTGTCGCGGTGGCCTTGGTCTGCCATGGTTAGGTAGTGGTGCTCGTGTGTTGAACCACGGCGTTTGTTGCGCCAGACGCGCTTGCAGATAGGGTATGGTGTGGATGTGGAATGCGATCAATACATAGCTTACCACTCGTCTGTGATTATCTCTACTCCGCAGCGGACGGCTCTGCGGTGGATGCCGCTCTGCATCGATCTCGCATACGCGAACTGATTGTGAATGTCGTCACGCTTGATCGGGCCCGGATAGATGATCGCGCTAGCCACGTGCGGCACTTTACGAAACGAGGAAATCAGGTCAAGATAAGATATCTTGGAAGGCTTCCACAGCACGGCCCGGAGACAGCAGCACTCTGTGCCTTGGACGGGTACAAAACAGTAGAGAGATACGCTTTCATTCGTATCTACATTCCACCCCAGATCTCAAACTCCATCTCTTCACGATACATTCGTGTTCGTGTGCCTCCAACGCCATCGCTAAATTTCAAATCATACTGCCCTCTATCCACCCTCACATCCTCAAAGGCGACCGCCGCGGCGCAGGCACAACGACAATCGCAGTCGACCCTGCAACAGGACTAATGTCATCGGCTCGCGGCGGTGGCTGCTGAGGACTCCTACGCTCTGCCGTACTTCTGCGATCGAGTAGGTTGGGCCGGAGTGTAGGCGTGCCGTTCGAGCGTAGTGACGTGCCGCCTGCGCCGAGAGGCGAGACGGTGGATGCGCGTGTAGGTGAATGCACAGGTCCGGGAGCGTCGGCAGACGCCGAGCGAGGTAGTGTAGTGTTGTTCGTAAGCGTCGTTGCATTGCTCAAATCTCCTGGACTGGTCTCGGCGGCTTTCACAGGGGCCTCACGTTGCACGGCCGGCTGGCGAGGGAGTTCGGGACTCCAGGTCCTGCCACTGCCTCGCGGTTGCGCTGGGATGACAGTCACCGGTAAGTCCTCAGCCGGTGGGCGCTGCGTACCGCGATCTCGGAAGCGTTCGCCTGTCTCGGCTGCCAGTGCGCCCAGGCGGTTCTTGACGTCCCATTTCGAGAAGTTGTGAGCGGGTGTCAGGGCGCGAGTACCGTTTGCAACTGCAACTGCACGAGCTTTCTGCACTTCCGCGGGCGGAGAAGCACGTTTTCTCTTGAACGGATTAGGTACGGTATGCCAGCGGCCTGTTTGGCGGTCTCGGTTCGGGCGAGCATCGTCTTCGGTATCTTTAGCAGGCTTGCTTGGATCGCCAGCTTCTCCTTGTGCGGCTGTGGAAGTGACGATGCGACGTCGTATAGGCTGCGGCACATCTCCACCATTATCGTGACGGACAACGTAGACCGTGCTTGCAGCGCTCGATGTGTCAGTCCGACTTACGGGACTAGCGACAGCCGCCGGAGGTGTGATGCCGGTGTGTATGCCGTTCTCATGTGTTAATTGATCGCCAGGCTTCGGCAGTCGTCCGAATGCGATGGTGCCATTGGTATTGACAGGTTGTGCAGACTTCTCAGTCAAGTCTGTGATATGGCTATGAGCTCGCCCGAGAGGAAAGTGCTTGGGTGCAGGCTGTTGCGGCTTGCGGAACCGCTTTGCAAATCCAGCAAGTCCTTTCTCGAGCGCGCTCACAGGCGGATCAGCCGGCTTCTCCCCGGTCCCATCTCGCGCTCGTCTCATGCGTGCCATGCCTCTTCGGCCAGAGCCAAACATCACGTCGTCAGTCGGGTCAACATCCAGCATTTCGTCGCCGTCAAAGATCTCTCTTCCAAGAATGCCATCTTTCTTCTCGTCTCGCTCGAGTGCTTCTATCCGTTCGACCCACTCCCACACAATGACACTAGCAGCCGCGGCGCCGACCCAGCGGAAGTAATCACCCCAACCAGCAACATCTGCGTTTGAGACGTCTGTCACGAAGAAGACGACCGGAGTGAGTATTGCCACTAGTGAAAGCACTGCGATTAGAGAGATGCTCCTCATCTTCGAATGGTAGAAAGCGTATCGCCGCTTGGTGGCGGTGTAGTACATGACCCATGCAGCATACAGGAGCCCAAGTGCCAGTTCGAAGAGATATGACAGGGCCGGTATGGCGTCCACAAAGTGCCTGGGCCGGGTGGCAGTGTTGACCAGGAAGGAGTTCAGACATGAGAATATTGAATCACAAATGATCATCGCAAACCCGATCCACTTAATCAGCACTTTCTCCTTGTGTCGCGGGAAAAGTCGAATGAGTGTCTGCACCTGTGCAAGCCAAAGGAAGATATCCGATATGACCCGTGTGATCCGGATCTCCAGAGAGCCCATAACCTCCTCTCGCATCTGCGTCGCATCCATATATCCATTGAGATACTGCCTCTCCAGAACCTTGAATGTATCCGCCGTCGCGATCGTCAAAGACACCGCGACCGTGAAAGCCGCCACCTTCTGCAGCCACGGCCGTGACCCAACGCCAATCAGTGACCCTCCACCTCCATTGGCCCCTCCAATAATCCCTCGCCCGCCTCCAAGTCCAGCATGCAGCACAGGCGTGCCAAAGAAACTCGTCCGCGGCGTGATAATGAGCATGAACACCAATATCCACGCAATCACCGTCGCAGCCGCAATGACATAAGTCTGCGGCGTCGTGCTCGCATAGAACGGATCCTGTAAATCCGCGATCGAAGACGGCTCGTCTATGCCTTTGCTACTCAGAGCGCCGCTCGTGCATTCCGGCTGGAACACAGCGTCCGCAGTCAGAGTCAGGATCGTGTCGGCCATGGAGATGACGCCATTCGACGGCAAGGTGAAAGGCGTACATTGCGCTGCCCAAGAAGAGGTCGAGCGCGTGCTAGGCAGATTCCAGAGCTGGCGGGCGACGAGGTTACCGGGAGAGGGGGCCATGATGTGCGCGCAGGCGCGGAGGGACTATGGTGGGCGGTGCATTCGTGGGGTTGGTTGAGGGGTGGCGCGGAGGGAGTGCGGAGCGGAGAGTCGCACGGTGATGCTAAATGTGATATGCGAACGGGATGCTTGCACACTGGGCCTATGGTTGCAGTGTGGTGGATATTGAAGATGAAGAGCAGAACGCCCAAGGACCGTCTAGCCCATGGTGAGCGCAGCACGTGAGATCGGCCCATCGGGTGAGCTTGGCTCGCAGGGTTTAGCGTAATGCTTCTATTACCATGCTTACTCTGCTCAAGACGTTGCATCTCGCACTCTCTTCGCTATCTTCACGGACTTGTATCGAGATACGTATAGACACTTTTGACACCAACCCTTTGCCATTCTCGTCCGGTGCCCAGCGCGGTCTTGAGATACAACTCGCAGATACATTAACATCAAGCTCGCCCGCGAAAGCATGCCGAGGCTGGACTTGGTTGCGAGTCTACAAGCAGGGCGGTCGTTGGGCCTACATTCAACAACAGCAAGGCTCAGCTATTACTCGTCGCATCTATTCCCCAAACTTCGATTCGATGTATTCTCCATGAAAGTGCTACGACCTGGACATTTTGGCGAGGATAGAAGTCACCGATGCAGTGACTCAGTACAGTCACACCAAGGCCTTACGTTCATTACGCCTCAGGACCTGTACTGCGTCACTACTAGTGACATCCGACATAGTCAAGAGAGTTCAGTGCATACAAAAAGCTCTTCGCGCTCAGTCACACGCTTAGTGCCTGAACTTTCCCTGTAAACGCTCGCCCAGTCTTGCGGCGGCGGATCCTTTGCAACGCCTCAAATGCATCGATCCGAATGCCAAAAGAAACAGTAAGAAAGCCTCGTCGCGTGCGTGTCCATTGCTTCAGAGTCCCATTACCGCGTTCAATAAGCGCTCGCCTTTCTTTACTCACAATGCCACCTCATTGACATCGCGAGAGTCTACGCCACCTGCATCCTCAATCCACTGGGGTCAGGCGCCTTCTTACCACGCCTGCCCAACAGCGTCGCGCCATCCATGTTGAGCTCGAAAGCTCCCTTGTTCTTAACTTGGCGCTTGGCAGCCGCAGCAACCTCTGGACTATGCTGTCCATAACCTTTCTGCGCGGGCGCGGCACGCGGGGCATTCGCCTGCCGAGCCTGCGCCGCAGCGGACAAGCTCGTGTTCTTCATCTGCCGCTCCATGCCACCCACGTCAGGTGCACCAGCCTTGGGAACCTTACTCGGTGGGTTCGTTTGGCTGGGATCGTACGGGGCGGTGTACTCATCGTCTTGATCGTCGTAATCTTCGTCCAGAGCATTCAAGGACATACCACCTCGGAAGCCCTGCTTGAAGTTCTTTCGGCGCTTGCCTTCTTCTTCTTGGCGGTGCACCGAGTAGCCGACGTCAAACACTTCGCGCAAGTTTACTGCGCCTGGAGAGCGGAAGTCACCACGGCCGCGACCTGCACCTGGCGTCTCATCGAGGTAGGCAAAGTCAGGTTTCATTGGACTTTGCTTCAGATCACCTGAGCCAGGTCCAGCCATAGCGCCTGTGCGCGTATACATCGGTGTGGCAAGCGGGGGTGCGTCGTGTGCAGCGTATGTGGGCTCATCAGCCTCGCGAATCCAGGGGTGGTTGAGGAACTGATTTATATCGTAGCGCTTCTCAGGATCGACTGTCAGAAGATGCGACACAAGATCCTGTGCTGACTTTGAGATGTCGTCCCACCAAGGCGATAGGAACGTGTACTGGCCGCGGGCGACCTTCTCGGTAAGTACTTGTATGCTCTCATCATAGAAGGGAGGGAAACCGCAGAGTAGTGTGTAGAGCACACAGCCAAGTGCCCACATGTCGACTGACTTCGAGTAACGTTCATCCTTGACGATCTCGGGTGCCGTGTAGCCAACAGTACCGCACGGCGTCATCGTTTGCGAGTCCCAGATGACTTTCGAGAGACCGAAGTCGGCGATCTTGACCACACCAATACCACCTGCACCTTGGCCCTTGATGAACTCGCCCTCGTCGGCCTTGTCCTCATCCTCGGGGCCTTTCGGCTTCGGGTTTCGTGTCGGTACGAATGGCGTAGGGTAGAAAAGTAAGTTTTCTGGCTTAATATCGCTGTTGGAATGTCAGTGGTCATTCGTTTGCGATTCTCCGCGGCAACTGACCGATGTACCACACCAGCGACCTCGTGCAAATACTCCAGCGATTTGGCAACCTGCGTGATGACATGCCTTGACAAGTCCTCGCTGAAGTATGTCAAGCGCACGATCTGATGAAAGAGCTCGCCACCGGGGCAAAGCTCCAGAATGATGTAGTAGTACTGTCTCGACTCGCTGAATTCGACAAGCTTGACGATGTTGGGATGATCGAGGTTTCGCATTATCTGCACTTCCTTAAGGATGTTCGCTCGCTATATGCAGAAAAGGCCTGACGTCAGTTCCACTTCGGCAGTAGTGATGTTGATAAATGGAAGCAGCAGGGTAGCAATGACAGTAAGGAAAGAGCGCTGCGCACCTCCACTGTCTTCTGCGCGTGTTTCTTCTCGAATTCGGGGTTGAGCACCCCGGGAGGTGCCTATTGTAACGCCACTGAGTTGGCTTTTGTCTCTCTCAAGAAGGGTGGTGCGGTGAATGGCAACAAGCAATGACGACTAAGAAGCTTGTGACCATGGGCCATGCGTACCTGTGTGGAGTTCATCTCGAACTTGCGAACGACCTTGATGGCGACCTCTTCGAACTGGCCTTCCCTGTCTCGCGCCCGGTAGACATTGCTGAAGGCGCCGTCGCCCATCTTCTCGACAAGTGAGTAGCGTTCGAGGCCGGGGTATTTGGGCAGCTTGCCCTTGCTCTCGCGCTCTTCTGCTACGATTCGCTCGAGTACAGAGTTGTCGTAGTTATCGGCCTTTTGGTCGCGCTTCTGCTTGGCATCCACTGCGGCGCCCGCGGCGTGGCCGGCTTTCGCTGCGACATTGCGGTTGTCTACTGCCGCGGCAGAGTATCCACCCTGGGCCGCGTTTGCTTGCAGTGGCTGATGTGCAAAGACATTGGGATCGCTGGCTGCGATGTGGTTTGCGGGTGCCCGATCAGGCTGTGCGTGTACATTCGATACGTGTGTCGTCGGCTCTGCTTGTGGCGATCGTCCGTCACGGGCCTGTTTGCCATGACGGATGAAGTTCTTGAGATTCTGTATCGTCGACATTATTAGATGGGTGTCTTTCGTGTGCTCGACTGATCATGCGGCGGACGATCGTGTGTGTACGGGAGGGTGGTGAGTATGGGGGAGGGAGGAAAGGAAATTGTTCTCCTGTATGATGTGGTGAAGGGGAGCAGAACGTCTCCGTCAAGGACAGGTGATTGAACCTTGGCGTAGAGGTACGATGACGTGCCTTCCCGCAGGCGTGGATTGCTCATCAGCCTCACACCAGGATCGTGAGAGCGTGCATGCTGATGGATATAATACGCAAGTGTGCTCGTAGTTGTATATTGTACATGAACGGCTGATTTGACGCACCTCGATTTTCCACATCGGCGCGTTATGTTCTTGCGATTATCGGGCGATATCTGATCTTTGAGTAGCGGGGCAAGCCTGGCTTGTCGCTTCGGCGGCCGCACTTCAACTCCAGTGACGATGCGAATAGCAGCGTGTGCGTCGGGTCGGCAATGAGCAGTGGGCTTGTCGATGACGAGGTAGCTCTGACGGGCGTATTTCGATCTGAAGGCTAGACTGCTTGAAATTGCGCTCGGCGACGTGACACGGTTGAGAGTAGAAGGTACTTACGAGCGGATCTCGAGGACTTCACTACTAGAGTGGTCCTCAACACAAGCAACGACTACCACGTGGATAAGAGCGACATCATAGACGGATTAGCCATGGCGCCGTTACTAAACGGCTTCTTCAGATGCCTTGGATCCATTCAGTATGGAGAGCGTTGGCACAAAAGCAGACCGCGAGCCGCGTCTCCAAGGGCTCGACAGTGTAGGCATGTAGTCCGCGCACATCCAGGCCATCGGTCACCACATCCGTCAGAGAGTTCTGCAGTGCGCCAAACTCCGAACACTTCGGTTCTCCAGCAATATTGGAATCCACCTCATGTTCATCTTGTTGTCTTTTTCCAGTACACCAGTCTAGACACGCACGCGCTTTCGCGTTCTACAAATGACGTCCAAACCCACACCAATCATCACTCCGCTCGTCATGCCCTATCCTTAATCTCACGTCTATCTCGCCCGGATCTGCAAAAACGGCGACAGCGTCAAGAAGTGACGTTTGAGTATCCACAAACTTTACCTTAGCCTCGCCTACCGGCGCGTCGGCAGCCGGCTGACACCCCTGCAGTGCTGATATCACGTATTGGCGACGTCACTTCGTGACAGGAGGAAGCCGCGATGGACGCTCACGTGACTTGGGAGCTACTGCATCAAGCGATTGAAGAGCGACCGGGCCGATAACCAAGTAGGTTGCGGACTTCACGGCAGAGGCAGAGTCACGATCGAATGAAGCAAAAGACTCAGCTGCGAGAATTGACCAGAGGCATATGTATTGCTCTGTACATCAATCTGAACGCCTCATTCCTAATTGCACATACCCCACGTACCCCCAATGCACCAATCCCCCAACGCCATCGCAAATTCCCGCTCTCACAACTCTCACTCTTCAATCCACCGGCCCATCCTCCCTCTTAACAGGATGATGCAGCACACCCCTCAAACACATCCTCCCACTGCCCTCCTCCTCCCACTTCCTACCACCCTCTCCATTCTCTCGCATACCCAACCACCTTCTCCACAGCGCACCGCTAAATCCAGCATTGTAATAAAACGTACTCCCTAAGAGATTGTTCTCCCCCCATCCGAACGGACTACTCCAAATTTCCTTCGGATAATTAAATACCTGGTCCATATAGCCTGTCTCCCAGTCTCGATCGAAGTAGATCGGATGCGGGATATACGCGGCTTTGAGGCCGTGGTGGAAGGACATGGCCGCCGGGAACATCTCGGGGAACATGTGATGTTTCATCCGCCAAGTTTCTTCGTGCATGACGCTCAGCAGGCGTTTGGAGAGGCGCCCAACGGTTACGATCGCTGCGCGACGAGGCGGGATCGAAAGAGTGCGGTTATACCCTGTGACGTCCAAGGAGAAGACCCAGTTCGTCATCGAGGGGTCGAAAATGGGGTTGAAGGTTAGGAGGTCTGCTTCTTCGCCTACACCCCAGATGTAGTTGTCTTCTTTGTAGCTTGTGGGAGGGGTTGTGCCGGGTGGTGGGGAAAGCATGCCGCGGTGCGTAAAGTTTCGTACTGGACCCCAGACGGGCACGGGGCCGTTCTTTTCGGCGTCGTTCTCGAGGATGTCTTTCGATTGCACTTCGGCTTCGACAAAGGAGGTGAAATTCTGGTAGTCGCCATGGTGGTTTGGGATCCAGAACCGCGCGCTGCGTTCCCATAGCCCTTTGCGCGGTTGCCGTGCAGCCCATTCGCCGACTTTGGTGTGGAACTCGTAGTAGTGACCTGAGTAACGGACGTCCATTTCCCAGTTCCAGACGAAGTCGTACTCGGGGTGTTCTTGGCTGAACCACTGCAGTGGGAAGTGTGCACTGCGATACACGCCGTGTATGCTGGAGCCGGCCATATTCGCGAAGTTGTCGGGAAATGGAGCCGGGTAGTAGGCGAGCATTTGCTGCTCTGACCAGAGGGTACTGAGGTTCCAGAACTCGCGTGGGACGTTCTCTTCTAAAGTCTGCTGATAGAGAGCTTTGTCTGCCCAGATGGGGATGCTGTTGTTCTTGACGTGGACCAGGAAATGGACGTCGAATTCGCCACCAGATTTGAGGCTGAGCTCGTTGATCATCGCGCGGAGGGAGAGAATCTGGTAGGCGTTGTACTTGTAGCCAGTCCAGGTCCGTAGAACGAAAGCTTGTCGCTTTACTCGCTCCTTTCCACGCGGCTGCTTCTCTGCGAATCGCGCCTTATTCTTCTCCACACATCTCTTCTGTGCAGCGCCCCAATCCACTTTACTGTAGTCCGTGTACCCAGCCTTCGCGAACACCTGCTCGCTTCCTGCATTTTCCGACCGGTCACCAACTCCAAGTGCACCAGGTACACTCTCGTTGTACCCATACCCGTACGGCCCAAGCCTGCCAAATCGATCAAAGCACACATCCTCCCGTATTCCGAGCTCCTCGTATGATCCAAACAGCGGCTCAGGGAACACCTTCGGAAGCGCAGGATACGCATACACGTCCGGCGCACGCACCTTCTCTTTCGCATCCAAGTAGCATGTTTCGACGCTGTGGTGCTGTTTTAGATACTCCCGTGATGCGAAGTCGGGATAAGGCGAGTACGGCACCGGGTTGATTGGTGGCTGCTTGATTACTCGCATGTTCCACTCCACCGGCGGGTGTGACTGATTGTACTGATTTTCAATGGTATGCTCTGCAACAGGTACCAGCATGCTGACACCATTAAAGTACCCATTCAATCGGTCGTATAGCTCCCAGTAGAAGGGCTGGGGTGGCTCGTCCACGAAACTTTGTCGTCGCATCCCTCGCATGCCACCAACAGCAAACAGAACCAGGAACACGAGTCCTGCTATCGCCAGCGCGACCGATCTGGAGATGGACAGGCGTCCGACCCGTATGCGATCGCCCGCCGGCCATCTGAAGCGACTGTAGGTCGTTGGCGAGCCATTGCGACTTTGATCGTTGCCCGGTAGTGACACATAGGCAAATCTACTCGTGTCGAGCAGTTGTCGCGGTATGAGGTTGCGCACTCGCGAGAGGATGGGCATTGCCCCGCTGGAAGGGAGGCGCGAATCCGTGTCCTCGTCGGCATTTGATGAGACTGTGCTCTCAGATCCCCACTCCTTGAGTTCGGCCGGGGTGCTGGTGTTGCGGTGCTGTAGCGACTGTGGTGGAGCGATGGGGCGGTTGCGCTCGATTGTTGACTACATGTACGTGGAAGGGTCGAGGTGTCGAAGCACGAGGTGGCGCGCAATGGGGAAGGATCAAGGATGCACTTCGGTTGATCTTGCTGCACATTGGCTCACGGTAATTGGCTGTTGGGAGCTCGACAGGGAACGATAGGGTAAATTGTTCAACCCCCTGCCGCACCCCGCCAGACTTCCCCACGTGGCGTCGCATCGCAGTAAGAAGTCGAGTGTGATCGCGTGAAAAGTATATAAGCATGTAGCGTTGTCGCTGCTATCGCACGATGGCCAAGGTACTCTCACAAAGACTCTTCCCTGCCCTCTATCCACGACGCAAGATATCAAAAGCTTGCGCGTTCACAAGTAGCACTAGACCCAAGTGGAAGAGCCGTTACTTCCGACAAGCCTGTCAAGCGATCGAAGCCGCCATACGCCGCCCACGCGCTCCAGCGGCTTTTGGACCCGCTGCTCCTCCCTCTCCACCTCAGGTCGGGTCCAGTGGACCTTGCCAAGCCGTGCGATCCTGTTCGTCCTCAAGGGGGGCTATAAGCTCACGAGCACATCGACACGGCTCGCACCAGCGCTTCTCGAGCGGTGCATGTTAACGCTTGCTGTACAAGTGCTCGTGAGCAGGAGAGAACCTGCCGCCCTTTCCCATGTATACGAAGCGTTGCATGTACAAAGAACAGCAGCAGCATTGCATGTGAAAGAGGAATATGGAGTCAGACATGTGATCTTCTGTGAGTTTCGCGCCGACGGGTGATGCCGAGATCCGAGATCAGCTCCTGAGTCAGGTGCTTGTCGATCACTGTCCCGCATAGCAACCCTCCCTCGACCCGCCCTCGACCACCACATGCAAGGCAACGACACCCAAGATCCAGAATCGCACCTTCGAGTCGAGAGACGCAAGAAGAGAAACCGAATACACAATTTGCCACCTCCATCATGGCAAGTCCAGCCCGGACACCGACCAGCAACGAGCACCGCATTGCTGTACGAAGGGCACGACTACAAGTCACACAAGTCTATCCTGGTCTAGCTACTACCACAGCAGACCTTGGAAGTGCATCAGACAAAGAGAACCAAGACACCCAATCAACAATCAATGCCGACGACGAAGTAGTCTTCGAGTCGAACCCAAACAAGAAGCCCAAACCAAGGGTCATGTCGAGCTCGCGCCGACGACTCCCGACAGCTGCCACCTCCCGCCCCTCTCGGAGATCCCTCAGCGGCGACGAACGTCTACTCTGGATTGAACACCTCGAGGCCGGACTAGAGACCGCCCAGACCAGACTGGCATCGGCAACATCTTCAACCATCAGCCGGCAGAACGGTCGCCGGCTGGTGGCCGCACTTCAAAAGTCCAAGAACCTGGAACTATGCGTCAAGGACTGGGAGGATCGATATGATGAGCGCATCCAAGAGAAAGTCGACGACCATAACCTTGAGAAGAAGCAACTCAAGGACGAGATCAACCGCGTGACGACTAAGCTCTGTTTCGTGGAAGAAATGCTCGAACAGAAGCAGACTGTACAACTGCAGAAAGCAATCGAGGAGGTAGAGGTTAGTTGCTGCCGACTACTGAATATCATGTCACTCCATCAAGCTGACAATGAGTCGCAGGCCCAAAAGGAGGCAGCCATCGCAAATTGTGAGGCCAGAGTCAAGGCCGCCGAGCTTCGCACTCAACAAGCCGAGATGCTCCTTGCACAATCAAAGGACGTTGTTGCGCTTGACGCCGCGCAGCAGCACATCATCGCACTAGAAGCGACCAACGCCCACGTTGCGAAGAGGCTCGAGATCATTACCGACCTTTTCGGCTCAGTCACCAACACCGACATCTGCGAATCACCGTCAAGGCAGTCACGCGGACACGTCCGCCCAAGAAGCATGCTGCCACGCTTCCCGACCACCGGTAATCTACTCACCTCTCCAGAACGTCGGCCAGTCGCATCACCCGCGGTCAACATGCCCGACTGGAGTCTCGACCACAATCCAGTGATTGACTCAGATCACCACAACGATGACATGACGAATACACCCTGCAGCGCATACCGTCCACATCGCCGCATGCGTCGCTTCGGTGCCGGTAGCATGGGACCGCGTCCTCTCATTTTGCCGTCAACCTCCTCAACGAACTTATCCTTCGACGACGTGCCGGCCACTGCACCGGCGTATGAGCGCCACAACACACCAACACAGTTCCCATTCGGGGCTGAACACATCGAAACCCAGCATGGCGACTACATGAGTACTCGCCGCCGTGCAAGCACAATGAACGACCGCCTCACGCTCGCAAATCTCGCAGCGATTAGCAGCCAACGAAGCCCACTCGATGGCAGTACAATGCGCCGTGTTAGCAACATGTCATCAGCTTCACGCGCTACACCCACGACCGGCGGCTCGATCAGGAACACCAAGAATTTGCTCGAAGAATTACAAGCTTGCGCATCCTATGTTAGAACCGAGGACAGCGAAGCCATCCGCATATCACTCGAAGCAGGCGAGGATGGGGGAGAAGAGTGGAATGACTCGCAGACCGTTCGCAGTGTGGACGACGATGAGAGTGAAGCTCTGGCTCTTGAAGCAGGGAAGATGGGAGAATTGCCGAAAACGCCAGCAAGGGGTCGCCTGGGGTTGAGGACCGGCTCACCTACAATAAAAGGTGTTTTCGGGAAGGGAGGGACGAGTACGTTGGATCGACTGATGGCTTGGGTGGGGATGTTGTTGCGTGGCCGATTGCAAGGTATGGTACGCCAAAAGCTGCGGCATTGGGTCGTGTGGGTGGCGACCTGCATCGCGACCAAGGACGAAATCAGAAAGGCTTTGGAGGATGATGAGATGGTGGAGTGAAGGAAGACTACTGATGGAAGAGGAGTTGGACATCACTACGACGCATCTTCACTCATTACTTAGCGAGGAGTTGGGGATGCTCATTACGATACCCTTGGGACTATGAATGGATGTGCTACCAATACTGCCTTTCCCGGCGGTCTTGAGAAGGTATCAAGTGGCTCGTATATGCGACATTCCGAGTAGGACCATCGGACTCAGGCCGCGTGAGAGAGCGCCCAGCTTATAGTGATGTTGTGGGGACTAATCCGCACAGCAGGATCCGTCCTTGATGCACACAGTGCTCTCGGCGACTGATTGCAGTATCATCGCTGGAAGGAGGACAGGACGTTTGCGACAATGGAAAATAATGTCAGGATTCAAAATACGCCATTTCCGCATCTATCTGGGTATCTGAAACGCTACGAATCCACCGCGCCAAGTGCTCCAAAGTCCCAATGCCATCCAAAAGCCCCTAAAGAGAAACGCCAACGCGATGCTTGCTCGTAAGCTTCGGGTATTCTAGTCATATCCATGCCTTTGTGGGAACCAGACAAATTGCCTAGGCAATGTGTGGGAACGATCTGTCTTCATCGTTGTCTCACCGGCCGAACAAATCCCGGCCATGCCTCCGGTTCTTCCTCTCGTCCATCTCGCTGATCACGCCGCCGTCACTAACGACAGCCATAGCCGCGAAAATCGTACCAGTTGAGGATGCTGACGACAACGTGCCGGTCGCAGAGTCGGTGTACACTGTGATCGTGATGAAGGAGACCACATCTGCCTGTGTTGTCGGGCTCGCCGGTACGGAGCTGCTGGGCGCAGGTGGCGATAAAGTGGCTGCAATGCTAGGCGGTGCAGAAGCGGGAGGTGCGTTGCCGTGGCCTGGCCGTGGCCCGTTGCCGCCTTGCTGGCTTCCATTGCCGCCCGGTCTACCACCAGCCTGTGGCGCACCGGCTTGATACGTGGGCATCGGACCGGGTGGCGCTGACGAGGGCAGGTCCGAAGGCATCGTGGTCATCACAGTCAAGCTGGCTGGCCACGAGCTGGTCGTCACGTCCGAGGGCCCGTAAGTACAGCTCTGGTTCGTGATGACTGTGGGGGTCGCAGTAAGCGCAGTCCGGGACTTGTAGTCTTGCACTGCTTGCGTCTGCGGGTCTTGCTGGCCTAGAGTGTGTATCATCGGCATGGCAGCGATCTTTGACAGATTGTCGCCTCCATCGATGACCTGGAAGTCTGAGCAGGTTGTATAGTATTCGTCCTTCCCGCAGAAAGCGCCTTCAGTGCGCATGCCGGTGTCCCAGGACCAGACCCAGTATGTTGTCAGCGTTGAGCCGACACGGGCGTCATCCGGGATGTAGAGGTCCGTTTCGCACCACTGCTCGATCTGGGAGGTGGGCTGACCGGGGATGCGGTTGGGAAAGCTGATCTGCCGGTTGATCGAGATAGGCGCCTGGTTCAGCTGATGGCATCGACCATCGTCGTAGGCTTGGGCGGCCATCAGCCAGCCCTTCTTGTTGCCGCCTGTGCTGTCGGAGGTCCAGGCGAGAACATCGGTGAGCTTCTCCTCAGGACTTGGATTGTAAGTGCCAAAGACCCAGACTGTGCCGGACTGGTCCGGTTTGCCCGCTGGTATCCATGGCTGCGTGACGTGCCCGTTCTCCAGGTACTTCATCGCCACATAGCTGCCGGGAGCGACGTTCAGCTGAGGGTATGCCTCAGTGTAGTTCGCCGTCCGTTGTGCCGGATGGCAGGCGAACATCGACTCGTCAATTCGAATGCGGCCGATGTCAGTGTCGGGACTGGGTAGCTGCCACTTTGTGGAGTACCCGTTGAAGCCCGGATCGGTTCTTGCCATGTACCCTCGTGAGTAGCCAAGATCGCCGATGTACGAGCCGTTGGGTCCGATGACTTGCATCTCCTCAAGCCATGTGTGTGCAAGCGTGGGAGATGCTAGAAGCGCGCTGAGCGCTATCGTCCATAGTAGTCGCGTGGTTTGTGATGGATTGGTCTTGCGAAGCGAGGTTTGCGTTGAGAAGGGCATCGTATTGATGATTAAGAGACAGCAGGTGTCGTGGTGATGAAGCAAGTGTACTGGCCAGCCAGCAAGTGATAATTTCTACCAGATGGCTATTCACTATGCCCGCTGAGGGGTGGTAGTCGCTATTGCGCAGGTGTAGAGTGATTAGTAAATGTGTACGCCGAAGGATCCAGACAATGAAAGACAGAGATTCGAAGTGTCGTGATGCCGTGAGGGTCGCGACCAGCGCGGTGAATAATGAGTGTAGTGTAGCAGAAGTGAACAATGGGATTATGTCTTTATTGTCGTGGTGAGGTGAAAGATAGACGCGGGATGGGCCGCCGACGCACCAAAGAAAGTGGCTGAGAAGGAGACCAGCGACTATGGCGAGGCAGGAGCGACCGCTGACTGTTGAGTACTTACACAGATGTAGAGATGGGACGCGTGTTCCTGAAGATGGTAAGACCTTCAGTGTGCTCATATGGCCTGAAACGAACCTGGGTGAGTAATCTCACAGTCACACCGTTGCATTTGCCAATGAAGGTCATCGTCTATGGTCTGGACCTTCTGATCGCGTGCTCCATGCCAAACACAGCATGTTGGCGTGTATCAGTTGACGCGCTCGTAGGGCTGCCGCTCGACGTGGTCGCCGTGATGGACACAGGTCTGCGGCGCCTGCTGTTGGGGAGGGCCAGGGCTGGAACCACTGCCGGCATGTCTCATCGGATGTTATTGACCAATCGAAATGCCGGCGATAGGCGCACATGAGAATCCCAGCAATTGTAAATGTATGCTGTGTTCTAGATGAGGTGAAGTCGCAGATGTCTCATCTTGGGAATGGCAGAATGGAGAAGGCAATGTGATTGGCTGCGGTCCAGGCCGTAGCCGCCCGTCAACCTTGTTACCGCCGCTCGAATATCTTCGACCTTGCCCTATTGAAGCGTGCTCCCGTCAAAGAGCAACATAATTCCGTAAGCCATGGGTAGAGATTGGCTGTCTATTGCGCAATGCTGTCGAGAGTGCTAGGCACTGCAGTTGCGGTCTGGTCTCGGACGTTATCCCCGCATCGTCGACCGGCACCCGAGGTAAGTGTCATGCTCAATTTCCACCCACTTCTCCCAATCGCCTGACTGCTTTTTGTCAGCGCCAGACCCGGCGTTTGATGCAAGGGTTGAGAGCGATGACAAGCACCGAATTGACGAAGAACGCAGTGTGAGGACCAGTCCCGATGGAGCCGCATACTACTCACGGGATCTGGCGATCCAGCACGTTCCACCGCGTTGTGCCACCTCAATCTCTCGCACCTTCACGTCGCCTCGTGACGTGATTAGCGAAGACACGGCCTTCAGCAATCAAGCGGCGTGAGGCAGATAGTCAGGCAAGAGTCACTGTAGCATACATCTATAAGCCTAACACAGCTCGCTACATTCCCGGCGTTATTGTCGGATGGTCCATAGCACTTGTCTGTTGTACTGCTGTGTCCTTCGCAGTAGTTGATCAGCCGCACATGCCACAGCTCTTCGTGCCAGTCCGACAAGATGTAGTCGACGGCCTTGCGAGCCAGGCTCACTCATCCTCATCGCCAGCTGGAGGTTCAAGCAAAGTCACCAACTTCAAGTCATCAAACTCGTCCTTCAGCGCCCTCGAGCTCCCATCCGCAATCTGCATCTGGCTCTCAACCGACCAGTCACTTCCGATGCTCCAGCCTCTAATACGATGGTCATTCCCATCACTGTCCTGGCTCGCGTCCTCCGAAGTCGCAGGCCGAGCGAGGTAAGTCCGAGTCACGATCACCTAGCCGCGCTCTTCTCCCTCGCCGTCGACCTCCATGACCTCTCCTTCCACTCTACCCACGCCATTCCTCGCACCGACCTTTGCGCCTTGGCCTAGCGTAGGCACAGAAGCTTCCTTGTCGATCATCTGCCGCGCGACAGCGACAATATTGTCTTCAATCAGCTCCTGCCCAACGACCTCGATATGCTTCTTCGGGTCGACTTTGCCCACGTAGCGCGTGCGAAGTTGCTCCTTCGTGAGCTCTGTCTCCTCCTTCACGCGCTTCTCGTAGCCTTCTGCGAGGTGGACGAGCTTCTCGAGGTTGGCTTGATTTCGCTCTCCCTCCGCAGCGAAGTCAGGCATCGTCAGCGCCTCTGTCCAGACAGTCTTGTGTAGATTCATGAGCATGTTCTCCTCTAGCGCTGTCTTCCGGTAGCCGATGGCGATGCTGTAGTAGTGTCTGTTCAATCCGTGGATGAGAGCTTGTATCGACGGCTTGTTGAGGTGGCCAATATTCGAGGTGGTCTGCCGGGGTTCTTGGCCGAGCATGAGTGTCTGCGGGTTGATTAGGCGGAAGGCGTCAATGACCACTTTGCCCTTCACTGATTGAATCGGATCTATGACTACGGCCACTGCGCGGGGCGTGAGTTGCTCGAAGGACTGTTGGGTGTTGATGTCGACGCTTGAAAGCCAACAGCCGAAGCCAGGATGAGAATGGTACCAGCCTACGACTGTTTCCGGTCTGGAGCAATGGTCAGTGATGATTCTTGATCGAGATTCAAACGCGAGACTTGCCTCCCCGTCTGCCGTAGCATGTCCATCATCTTTGTTTGGAAGACTGGATCAACGGCCTCAACGGACACACCGGTGCCGGATTGCGGCATGGCGAAGACATCCACTACTCGCACTGTGTAGTCGTCTACGAACTCGCCGAGCATGAGACCCATGACTTCCATAGGTACACCCGCTCTGCCGTGCCTCAACATCTTGAGCAGTGCAAGTGAGGATATATAGACGGTCTCAGCGTTGTCTATGATGTTGGCGTCCTGCAAAGTCATCAGTCAGCAATGTGATCTTCTGGAGATTGCGATCGCGGTTCATGCATTGTGGTCGTCACGCAGCACTCGAGACGTCAAGCTGGTTCTTTGGTCGTCGCCAATACGACGCAAGTGCGAAGCTCGATATCTCAGCGGGTTGCCCGAGAGTAGTCCGGCGCCCGGCATCGCTTCATTGTCCAGCTCCGGCCCGAAGTGAGACATCAGCGCGTCTACACTGGCGTTCAAGTCCGCGTTTAGCCCTCGAAGGGCGCCCAGGGCGTCTCTCATATCTCCTACTATTCGTACCTCGTCGACGAGCGAGTCTCTCGATCGGTCCCTAGCCTGCGAGCGTGGAGCAGTGGATCCAGCTCTTAACGTTCTTCCGATGCCGACCAGTGGAGGGCTCCTCTCATTTCGAGCGCTCGTGACACTCGTACGCGGCTCCCGATGGGCCGTTTCTAGCCGGGGCATGAGAACGACGCTTTGATCCCTCGTGGGCATGAGATCCCATACAATGGCCAAGCGCCCATCTTCAGTGATCGTTGGATCCCGAGACCAAGGTGGACATGTTGTCGACTCGCAAGACACCATGAACACTTTGCCGGGCTGCATTCGACGCTTGATCAATTTTCCTGTTGGTCGGCCGGCATGACGGCGGAGGTAGTATTGCCTCATTTGCGCCTGTGTCATGGGCACGTTGTATCGGATGCCAGTCCATGCCCAGATTGAGCTCTCTTGTGTTTGTCTCGGACAGTCATCCTGATCCTGCGAGTCGTCCTCTTCGTCTTCGTGATCTGGAGAATATTGGTGCCAGGGAGGTGTGGCCATGACATGCAGATGGTCGTTATAATCCAGAGGACGGGAGATAAGTTCAAGTCTTCGCCTTGGGATGCAATGCCGTGCGCAGATGGCGGCTTCACTTCACGTATGTCGTTCTTACCTGTTGCTGCCCTCCTCCGCCACCTCCCATGCCCTGCGCTGCTGCCAACATCCGCGATAATCGGTCCATGATGGGCTGTGACCGTTCCTTCCGCCTGTGAGTATTTGCCGGTAGCGGGCGTCGAAATCAAGACGGCAAGTACCAAGTGAGGAGCTGGTGGGAGGATAAGTATGGGTGAAGAGTCGGATTGTGTAAAGAGTTGTAGGTGGTGATGATGAGTTCATCGATATGAATGACAGCTCAAGGCAACGCGAGCACACGAATGTGGTGCTGCAAGGTACAGTTGCGGCAGGCTTACCGAGAGATCTTATCTAATCTTGATCAGAAATGATGTCGCCGCGGCTTGTGAACTTGAAGCTCTCGCGACCAGACAAGCAGACTGAAGTTCACTCACTCCAACCACCGAACAAATCAGGACTGCTCCCGATTACACTTATATTACCACAGCTTCTCACTCGGCCGATATGTGTCGCATCTAGACAAATTCGCCTAGTCTGCAGCGACACCTCCGCCCAGCAAACCCTCCATCCTCCTCACCGAGTGATCCGCGACTTCACTCAGTCGATTTAGGCAATAACTGCCACCACCCAACATGGCGACCACGCACCAATACTACGCACCCCTCGATGCTGCTGGCGCAGGCGTCAACGCAGCACCCTCCCAACCCAGAAAAGTGGCCTACTTCTACGACAGCGATGTCGGCAACTACGCCTACAATGCCGGCCACCCAATGAAGCCGCATCGCATACGCATGGCACACTCACTCATCATGAACTACGGCCTGTACAAGAAGCTTGAGATCTACCGTGCCAAGCCCGCCTCCAAGCACGAAATGTCGCAATTCCATACAGACGAGTATGTCGAGTTTCTGCAGCGCGTGACACCAGACAATATGGACAACTTCGCCAAGGAGCAGGGCAAGTTCAATGTCGGAGATGATTGTCCGGTGTTCGATGGGCTGTTCGAGTTCTGTGGGATTAGCGCGGGAGGTTCAATGGAGGGTGCTGCGAGACTCAACCGTGGCAAATGTGATGTTGCTGTGAACTGGGCAGGCGGGTTACATCACGCCAAGAAGTCCGAGGCGAGCGGCTTCTGCTACATCAATGGTGAGGACTGACCTTTCACTCTGTCGCGCGATCATCACTGACATGTTTAGACATCGTACTCGGCATCATCGAGCTACTCCGCTTCCACCCAAGGGTCCTCTACATCGACATCGATGTTCATCACGGCGATGGAGTCGAAGAAGCCTTCTACAGCACCGATCGCGTCATGACGGTCTCCTTCCACAAATACGGCGAGTACTTCCCTGGCACTGGCGAGCTCCGCGACATCGGCGTGAGCAACGGCAAATACCACTCCGTGAATTTTCCTCTGCGCGATGGAATCGATGACAAGTCCTACAAGAACGTGTTCGAGCCCATCATCGGAGCTGTCATGGAGAATTACAAACCCACAGCCATCGTCCTACAATGTGGCGGCGACTCCCTCTCAGGCGACAGACTCGGCTGCTTCAACTTGTCAATGCGCGGGCATGCCAACTGCATCAACTACGTAAAGTCATTTAACATGCCTACACTCGTACTCGGAGGCGGAGGCTATACCATGCGAAACGTGGCACGCACGTGGGCGTTCGAGACTGGCCAGCTCGTAGGCGTTGACATGAAGCCCGAGTTACCTTTCACAGACTACTACGAGTACTACTCACCTGACTTCGAACTCGACGTCAAGCCAAGCAACATGGACAACGCCAACAGTCCTGAGTACCTCGAGCGCATCAAGCAGACCGTCTTCGAGAACCTCCGCCGCACACAAGCAGTACCCTCGGTGCAGATGCAAGAAGTGCCTCGCGGTGATTTGGGCATGGAGGAGACACTCGATGAGGCTGAAGCCAGGCTGGACGACGAAGACGCTGATAACGAAGCGAATAAGGACCGGAGACGCACGCAACGCACTTATGACAAGGAGCTTGAGCGCGACGACGAGCTCATGAGTGAGTCTGAGGATGAGGAGTTGAACGAAGCGAACGGCGTCAAGCGACAACCCGGCGCGTCAAGACGAGTCGGCATCCGAGACTACGAGAACGCTTTCGCGCCGCCGGACATTAGTGGTGCTGGTACGCCCGCAGACGACACCAGAAGTCTCAATGGCGATGCTGAGGATGAGACGATGCTCGAAGATGGCGAGGAGACTAATGGTACCGGCGTCAATGTGAAGGCCAAGGACCTCACTGACGATGACGCCGCGAATCTCGCTAAGATGGAGACTGCCTCACAATCTTCGGCTGGCGCTGACGACGAGGAAGGCGATATGCAGGTTGATGATATTCCAAAGAGGGTCTCCATCATGGCGCCGATGCAGACGGGTGGTCAAAGGCCTCCTCCACTCGCCTCCCCGGCGCCTGTGGGCACTAATCCTTCGAACTCTACAAATGGACCGGACGTCGAGATGAGCGATGAGGCTGCACGGCAGCGGGAAGCGGGGATGACCGAGCGGACGCTGGAGGATGTAGAGGGCGAGGCGACGACGGAGATGATGGGTGGAGGACATAATGTGGGAGGTGGACCGGTTGTGTGAGCAGGTCGACGTCAAGCGAGTGGTGTGATTGAAGTTGCATGGTATCGAAAGAGAGTTTCATGAATGATGTGGTGCATTTGGGTGGAACGGGCAACAATGACCTGCAGCATGGCGTTCGCTGGGCTTGACTCTCCTAAGGGATCGAGTTGGGCTTGGCTAAGGGAGGCGCTTGACCAGTCTGCATTTGGTATTAAAACAAAGTTCTATACACCCTTGTGCAATCTCACGTTGTCATACTGCGTAGACAGAAAGAGGCCGAAGCTTGAGATCGTGATTGGAAATGCTACAGACTTTTGATCGATCTACCCATCAGCGTCGTACGCGGCCCTTTCCGACATGACAAGACCTCACTTCTTCGACGACACAGTCGCCAACTTGCCCCTTACAGGCACATTGTGATCCTGCCCCGTCTTCGGGAAGTCCTCGATCCTCACCTCCTTCCTGAACAACAAGCAATGGGAGCTACCGCCAAAATGGAACATACCCGTCTCCTGGCCCTTCTTCACATGCTCTCCCTCCTTGACCGTAATCTCGCAGGTGCTGACCTCGTCCATGCCGATACCGATGAAAGCCATGAGGCCAATGGCGGGGTTGTCGGCTTCGATGAAGATCACCGCGCGCGTGGCGAGGGCTGAGCGGTAGCCCTGGCCGACCGAGATACCAGCTGCGTCGATGTCTGTTGCGCCTACCTGACCCAGCCCCTCGAACAGAGGCTCAGAGAAGTAGGTGCCGTCTTGCACGAACGCTTTCTTGATCGTGCCGGAGACTGGCGCGTGCCAGCGGTGGTAAGACAGCGCCGAGAGGAAAGCCTGGTACACTGTGGCGTGCGCGAATTGTTCTGCGAGGGGATCGTTGGCGAGCATGTCCTTGATTGAGTAGGGCTGGCCTTTGATCCAGAACTTGGCGCGAAGCTCGGCGTTGTATTTGACGGCGAAAGTCTTGGATTCGCATGCGTTGGCTATGATGTTGTCGTTTTCAGGTTCTGCAATCGGTCGGACGGCGTCCTTGAAGTGTCTTGTGAAATACAAATCCCATGACTTGTAACCTTTCCAGTCTATTAGCATTGCAGGAGATGCAGGGGACGGTTGTGGAACTCACCAAAATGCTTGGCCTTCGGGTCGCACTCGAAAAAGTCGGCAAACTCGTGATTCGTCTTGTACGGAGCATTGGCGATCTCCATGATGTCCTTCATGCCTGTGGGACCGAACCAGCCTTGGGTATGGTCGCCCAACACTTGAGCGGACTCGGGTGAGCAAAGGTACTTGCCCCACTCATTGAGTATCTTTTTAAGATGGGCGTTGACCTCGGGGTCCAAAAACGCGGCGTGCCCGCTCGCGGTACCCATTGGATAATCGAAAATCGCGCACATGGGAACGCCGACCATACCCACATTTGCTGCGGCATCAGTCCAGTGCGGAGCGGTGGTGAAAGTGTGGTTCAGGACCTCCAGCATGTGATGGTAGTCGCGGATTTGCGAGACGCCGGTCGGATCCTTCGAGTAGGGGTGACGCTGGGGCACCTCATCGAACATGGCAGTGAAGAGCATGCGGATGCGAGGAGTACCCTCTATAAACTTCTGAAAGTCGACCAAGATAGGCACGAGGTCCTTTGGGTCCTTAGCAGCGTGATCGATCTGTCGGCCAAGCCAGGCGCGATGAATGCGGTTGTCCGCCGGGAGCCATGAGCCAGTACTATAGTGATGTCAGTCTATGATAGTAGCAATGAGGACATCTGGCTAGCAGATCTCGCTGCAACATGGTGCCAAGATCTCACCGATTGACTTTGTGCTCGTCTGGGATGTGATGCTCGTCACCATGCTGGGCGACCATGATTTCCAAAGGACGTTGATAGATGCTGACGAATGCTGAAAAAGGATAAGTTAGAGCCAATTACGAACGAGTCTGATCAAGGGAAATGCGAGTGGATTGATACGTTTTGAGTATCGAGACATACATGTGCCTTATGTACTGGGGCTGGGCCATGGAATAAGCGTGCTGCCAAGATTTACCAAGCTTCCGATCATGACGATCCCCATGCAACGGTGACGAAACTGCCACGTCTTGCTGCCCGTCATTACCATGACATCCGCTCCTTGTGCCATCAATGGGATTCTGGACCGTGGAGATGCAGCTCACGCTAAACACGGCTCTCACGCGCGATCTCTGCTGCTACCGCCAATCCCCGGAATGTCTGAATCCCGCTCTGTATTTTGTCGACCTCGAGATCACCTTATGATCGGGGATGCCCATCAATATCAATGCAGGTACAGCCGCGGTGACACACTACTATAGTCGCGCCGGTAGCAAATTAGTCACAGAGTACCTGAGAACCGCGAGTCGCATCGGTTTCACATGACCCGGTATGCCTTCGTCCCATTGATCTCTGCAATGTACGCCTGAGCTTTCAAGTCTTGATAGCTACCGGCTCGCGATCGTGACTTCTGCGCAGACTGCAAGTCCATGAGTACCGCGTCCCTGTGTTGAGTGGTCTGGGTACATCCGCAAGGTCTACATACTGCGACCTCTCGTTGTCTGGCGGAAGGTGTGAGCTTCGGCCAGTCTTTGGTGGCGCGTACTCTCCGCCTCCATAGGCACTCGATGCACCGATGTCTGTCACTATGATGCTCCGACCGGATGCGATGGACCACTGCTCGCTTGCGTGCCGGAGCGAAGGGACGCTCTCGTCTGCCGTCGCAAATGAGAACTGCCTCTTCGGCTCGTGAGGCGTGTATAATTCAATGATATCGTCAGCTGTTTGATGCTGGCTATCTGCTGCGTCGTATGAGACAGGGTGCTCCGTACGAGGAAGATCTGGAACAGGGCGATCCAAGAGAGCACGGTCCAGGACGGGATGGTCTAGGACAGGACGACTGAACTCATGACGGTTCCAGTCAGAGCGATTCTCGGACACAGGTTGGCGGACGTACTGCGACGAATCGACGGGTCGGTGCTGCTGGTAAGAAGGCTCGTACGAGATCGATCTTCGCGCCTAGCTCGGCCGCACTGGATGCACATCTGGACTTCGGGTTTGAAGTGACTGCTCGTAAAAGATCGAGGACGTCCTGCGTGTACTGGTGCATCTACCGCGAGATGCTGTCTCTGCTGCACAAATCCATTCGGTATTGTAGGTACTGGCGGTACGTCATACTGACTCAGTCTGCTCTGCATCGGCTTTTGCGTTGGCTGTCGCTTCAGCTTGTCTTCCTCAATCATGCTGGTCAAAACACTGGCGTCCAGTCTCTCGGCCTTCTTGACGATTCGCTCGACCATCTCAACGAGCGCCGTTTGAGTCTGACTTTTGACGAACCCCGACAAGGCCATACTGCACTTTACTTCCACATCGGCTCGCAGGTACAGGCCCTCAGCAGGTGCACCCAGTGCAGCGAGGCCTAGCTCCCGAGGCTCTCGATTCTCCATTCCATATTGTTCGCCTGCGATCTTGTAGGCGACCTTCAGATCGATCCCCATAGGCGCATGAATGTGAGTCTGTAGTCCCCAGGGCATGTTAGGAAAGCACCCGGGGAGATTAATCAGACTGCTTCCCATTTTGCCGATGCCAGGAATCAGCTGAATGCGTTCGGTAATGTCGTACCAGACGGCATTCTGTTCATCGTATGGAACATTCGGTGGTGCTGCGGTTGGGCGATGGTCCACCACAAGGGAGTTCAGCGTTATGATCTCGCTGTGGTTGTGAAGGACTTGCAGGGCGAGCGGACGTGGAATGAAAGCTGGGATCGGAACACACAGAGTAAGTGAGGGTTTCATTGTAGCGGCAGTGTCCAACTGAGGTAATGGAACTGAGTGGAATTGTCCCAGAGTACTCGTCACTAAATACCTGACTGTGAGAAGAGAAAGGGCATTGCTGAACACGGATTCACTGAAGCCATTGCAGGGACATAAACATGATCCACAGCTTGTGCAGGATCCTGTTGTATCTCGCTCGGCTACGTCTTAGTGCTTACCCTGGACCGAAGTTCAGTAATCATGTCCGTAAGGCTTGGGACCAAGCTTCGCAAAGCCATCGTTGCAGTCCAGTCAAGTGCCAGGCACTGCCTACGGAGCATAGCACACTCAAGGCCGCGCATGAACAAACGCTGTCCGGGATGCGCTTCATTGGGCGAATTCGACGCGCCGTATGTCCCGTCTTACTGCATCTCTTAGCCATAACGTGACGCCAAGAATAGCAGCTGAGCAAGATGGCTTGGCGAATTTACCCGCTGCGCTGTGCTCAGCAGGCCCAAGGATGGGACGAAACTTTATCGCACATATGTGTTCACGATGTTGTAGATCTGCGCTTCTCATTATGCACCTTGGACCTGCCTGCTGGAGGCTTCTTGCCACCAGCATGGAACAACGCGCGAGTGGTATCTCAGTCCCGCTCATTCCATATGCGTATACCTCCACACGGCTCTTTAACACAGCAGAAATACGGCCACGAGAGGTAGACCTAGCCATCAGCGCGCAATTTCGAATCAGATCAAGGTGCTTATGCCTGTGCCGATCCGGGCGCGGCTGTGAAGAAGGTGCATTATTAGATGCGCCCAGGCCCCGATATCTAACGAAGGTAGCTAGATTGTCTGAATCCTTGATACTGTCAAAGTCTTGCCCTATCGATCGCCTTCTGCTTACTGTCATTCCTACATTTGCAAATCTCGAGAGAACATTCAAGTGCTTCATAAAGAAATCTGTCTTAGAACAATGCTACTTGGCAGATCAAAGATCATCTGCCGGAAATCGGTTCGAAGACTGTCGAAAGTATGCCCGGTCGCCGAGTGCCATCGAGTGTAGCTCATCAAGAGCCAAAAAATGCCCTCCCGCTGAGACGGGATCCTCGCACTTCAACGACATTATCTTTCCGTCTTGGTACGAGGCGGCATGAGGTCAGGAAGACAACA